>JAXIVJ010007415.1:0-60902 GCA_036785665.1 Chirona hameri | reverse complement strand
AAATATAGCTTATAAGCAGATCCGATAAACACGGCCAAGATGCTGGAAGCTGCTCGCGGTTGTCACACTTTTTACCAATGTTGAAGGAGCGGAGTACACCCCCTGGTGCAGCTACAAGGCAATAACAGAATGGTCAGAGCTACGGCGTCTAATGCAGGCAACCACGGCTCGAGATTTAACCCTATTCCCTGCGGGCGGCCAGAATTACGTTAAAGGGAAATAATGACCTTTTTATTTTGTTAGCAATAATTTCTTAGGCTACCGTTTATGGTTTTAAAATCATTGTATTTAAATTTAAGAATTGAATAAAATTATTCCCAAATTCAAAGTTGTAAGTTTGGAAAAAATACAAAACAAGTACCGTGTGTACTTCATGAAGGTCATTGACAAATTCGTCCTTCCCTACCATTGTTTACATCGAGTGCGGCATTTTTGGAGGCTCTGTGACGTTTCCGATCAAACTGATCCGTGAAGCAATCCGAGAAGCATCCGTGATGCATGACTGAATATCAGTATAAGTCATGAATAACAACAACATGCAAACTATACCAACTCGAATGAAATAAGGGCGGAATGATTTGAACCAAAGGCAAGCAAGTATTCGCAAAGCACTCGTCACTGCGCCACAATAGCAAAAGGCGAGGGAAATGCATATTGGATACAATATTATTACGTCATAAGTTTCTGAAGTGTCAAATACTATGAAATACAGTGATAAAATACCTTTAATAATGATTAACAAGAAAATTCAAACTTAAAAACAATAATTCGAATAAGTCTTTAATTAGCTTTCAACTCAAAATCAGATATATTTTGCAATGCTACACAAGAATGGCACCAGTGACGTCATTAACAAAGCCTGCTACGGGACTTGGGTATACTAATCAGGAACAACTCGCCACAATGGTTAAGTGCGCCGAGAAGCATGACAATGACTTTGTAAACAAATCGCCGACGCTAAATAGGTCACTGTCGATGTGCATCGATGAGCTTCCGATTTTATTGCCACTTTTTCCAATCGCTGTTAGTTTTAGAAGAGCGCCGGGCATATAATCACAACAAGCAGAACGCACAATATATGTTCTACTCCATTGCGTAAAAAAAAACAATACGGGAAAAGCCCGCAGTTTGATGAGGACCAAAAGTACTTGCAAGTACCGATCGTTAAAAGTGTGGAACGCTTATCAATTATAACTTGAAATATATTTCGGTAGGAAAGTTTTCATGCAAAATGTGATGAATTTACAATATATTTTGGTCTCGTCTGGCAATTTCAAGTGCTAACTCCATTTGTGTGGGAAAATGTCATGATTTCCCTTTAAAGGGATATTGCCACCTCCGGAGGATTTCTAAAAAGCAACTTAAATGAATGGTGGGGATCAACAATCATGTATGCTCAAGCTCAAACTTGCTCCTGCAGCACCTAAAGCAGTGTATCGGCAAAACATTTTTTATTTATTTCTGACTCCAAAACGTTGGTCCCAGCTGTGCTCAGTACTAGATTCATGATGGCCGCTCTCATCAAGTTTGGCTGTGGTATTGGCGCCCGCCCAAAGCCGAAGCGTACGAATTCGCCGAGACTTGACCTTGAAAAGTCTATCTGTGTTATAAGGTATAGGTCACATAACTCCTACGGTCCCAAAGTCTGGCCATAGCAATTCTTGCTGTTTTATTATGAAAGGGGCTAAGGATGTTGAAAATATAATTAACTGCATACGCTTTTTAATTTTAAAGTGCACCATCGGAATGGTGATGTTGAGTTTGCAACATTTAAAAGAAAATAACAGTCCGCAAAGAAGTGATTCTAAATAGTGATGTGGCGACTCCAATTTTACGAATGCTTGGCAAGCATGAGTGGTGCAAATGTATTTGTGTTATCTAATGGGGGGGGGGGGGGTTCGGGAACAAAATTTTGCAGGTGAAATCGGACACGCTTAATCGACACCAAAAACTCCATATTGGCCTGGGAGGTGGCAATGTCCCTTTAACCCGCGAGTTACTGGGGTATATTTCCTAACGCGACTTACTGGGGGGGGGGGGGGGGAGGCTGGGGCTATTTTTTGCCCCCCTCGGATCTCCGGAACTACTGGACCCAATGCAAAAATGCAAACGGCATTCGATAGCCCTGGGAAATTTATCGAAGGAAACATAATATTGTTGACCTCGGGGTCACCGATGACGTCACAGGTCAGGTCAAGTACAAAATGTTTGACCGTGTCAAAAGGTCTCGATGGATGGAAATGTCGCGCAAAATTGCGATATTAAACGCATAAGCTGTCCATACATCGGTATGATTCGTGTGTCTGACTCTTCTAAGTACCTCTCTAAGCTGTTTATGACCTTGGGTCAGGTCAAGGTCATCCGAGGTCACGAGGTCAAACTGCAGATTACGGTCATTAGGCGTTGTAACACATGTGTATGGGTTTGTTTTTCGTCTAGAACGCGAAAAATGACCATAGAATATTGTTTGTTCCATATAAATAGAAGTAAAAATCAAAAATGGAAATGCGTTTTTATGCATAGTAATGCTGTGAGAGGTGGTCGATTTTGGTAATTTAAAGGTCATAACTCAGTCATTTTTGAAGATATCGACTTCAAATTTCGTACACATATTCACCGCACACGTATCGATCACATATATTCCGGTTTTCGGATAATTCTGATTTTTTCTTGAAAATTTTGTAAAACAAAACAAAATGTATTTGGATTTCTCAAAATATTGAATTACAAACAAACTCAAAAATCCGAGATAGCAGTTCGATAGCCCGATCTATTGTCAGTAATTTGATGTAAGACAATTGAGTTTATCTTAAACATCGTACCTTTGACAGCGTTTCCCGCAAACCATTATTTTGCAACAAAAACCGAAGACATGACGT
This sequence comes from Chirona hameri, assembly GCA_036785665.1. Taxonomy (NCBI): domain Eukaryota; kingdom Metazoa; phylum Arthropoda; class Thecostraca; order Balanomorpha; family Balanidae; genus Chirona; species Chirona hameri. The sequence goes on along the minus strand of JAXIVJ010007415.1, from coordinate 58,023 downwards.
CACTCTGACGTCATTCCTGGTTGACCTATCATAGCCTCATATTTTTACTTTTGCCAACATGGGTAGAATTGATGTGAGAGAAGGTACTGCAAGTTTAGTGATGATACTGGTGTTCGTTTAGGAGTTATTGCAAAATAACGGGAGGGGGAGGGGGGCAAAAAATATCCCCCCAGTAAGGGCGGGTTAAAAGGTAGATTCTGCCCACCCATAGATCTCGAGAACCGCACGGTCGATTTCGATGGAGAAAACGCCATTCGATTCGTCATGACAAGATATCTGTTTTTGGACCCCGACATTTATTTTTTGTTCAAAAATGGGGGGGGCCAGGGGGCAAAAAATACGCAAATTGTGCGTGTTTTTTGAAAGGTCATTGCGGCCATGTGGTTTGACAGATTCGCATGCCCCAAACGTTTTTGAGCTTCAAATGTACTGACTGGTCTTCAATATATCAAAATACAAAACACAAAATAAAAAATAATAGGCGTATTCAGGGGATGTAAAATGGGGGGATTTTTTAATTAAAAAAATATGTCCTGTTCGTGATTGTTTGGGACGACATGAACGTCACATGTGGGCATTATATGCTGTAATTTGTTAAATTTAATATATTGCGCATAGCCGGATATAGGAAAACAACGTGGGGGACACCATGCACGTAACGCTTTTATCATCTTACTAATTTGAAGTTGGACCTAATTTGAGGGAGGGTATCGCCTCCCATTTTTGGTACCTGAGTGCGCCTCTGCCAAAAATATGTACAGTCCCAGTATCTATGATGTATATTGCATTGTAATTGTTTCTGACGCATGTATTGCACTGCAAACCACGAAGGAAGTATGCGCCGCAAAACCGCATTCGTAACACCCTCCCCAAAACAGGAGCCTGGCACCGCCTCTGCTGGACCGATTTTTTCTCTCAAAATTTTGAAAACACGCGCCATTCAATTTTGGGAAAAGTCCCAAAATTTCAGAATGCTAGTTCTAACGGTTTAGAAGCGGCAAGTGCAAAACCACCGGGGGGGGGGGGGGGGGGAGGGGGCAGAATCTGCCCCCGCAGGGAATAGGGCCAAGAGTCTGGTTGCGAAGTTCTAAGTAGTAATGCGGTCCTTTAGGAGTGTACATGACCTACACGGACGCGTGCCTCTTTTAAAAGAAGTCCAAAATGGAGTCATATCAACAGATTATTAATAAATATGTTGAGAAGTCTTATCAATTCCCAAAAGGAAAGAAATACATCGTAAAGTGTTATATCTAGAAGTTAGAACACCATTTCCTGATACGATGTGCCTCCATTGTGTTATCGAAATCATGACATGACATCATGACATGACATCATGACACTCCACAAGATGACACGCCCATCATGACACTCCACAAGACAACAGCCGCTCATTGGAACATGTTCAGACAGTACTTTCCGAAGCGTGTCCGAGCTCGCTGTCGCCACACCCGAAGCCAAGGCCATATATAGGAGGTAGTCATCCGGCGATTCTACGTGATCATGACGTCAGAGCGCGACGTCATGTCTATCCATCGGCCTCCTCCGCCATTGCAGTTAATGATATTTCGGGAGAAATAAATACCATCTAACTCGGAAAGTAAAAAGGTTACGAAAAAGGAAAAGACAGTGTTGGAAAGCTCAGAGCAAGGCGAATCGAAATCTTTTGGATGCTTTTAGACTCAGGTCAATATTGAGGTCACTAGAGGTCCTCAAAGATCAGGGCCTTGTTCACGGTCCCCCTGCGGTTCGGCGGTCACCAGCTGAGGCTCTAAGCCCCGCCCATTCGATGAACTTTTGATTTGACCTAAACCGCATGCAATTGGTATGAATCGACGCGTTCTGACGAGATGCACACGATGACATCAAAATCATTGCTGTATCTATATTTGTCGAAAAGTTATTTTCAAAAACAGTTTTAACCGACCGCAGACGACATGCGCCCAGACGACATGCGCCAGAATTGACTACTGGGGTGACGTCATAAGTAGAAGTGGACACGTTACGGAGATAGGAATGACCCCCCCCCCCTGCTCTGCCCTGCCCTGCCCTGCCCTGCCCTGCCCTGCCCTGCCCTGCCCTGCCCTGCCCTGCCCTGCCTGCCCTGCCCCCCCCCCCCCCCCCCCGAAGCCGACATACATTCCCGATAAGTACACCGAAGAACCGAAGACGTGCCATGAATATAACTAATACGTCATCGCCAGCACAATAATCGTCAATAATTGGATACCAAGCCATCCATAATTAAATATAAAATACTACTAAACTAACCTACTTAATAATTAATAACTGACCAAGTCCACGTACCGAAAATGCCCACTAGTGTACCCTGCTGCAGTTGGCTATCGGGCGGTCAAGTGCCCGCTGGTTACCAATCCACACCAGGAACTGACAGTGAACCCACCACGGTATGATTCACGTCACCTACCTTTCTGTCACCATGCTCGACGCTCGTGCCTTAAATTCCCAACTTTCTTATCTCGCACCGCATACAAGTAGTATACTCACTTGATCACACCACTGATCATCGTGTTCACAAAAATCTGGCCAGTACCTCCACTCGTCCCTCGTCAGAATGCGACCGTCCGCGCCACGCGCCACACCCGAACTGCTGACATGTGCTATCGCACTATGGCGAGCCGGCACCACCGCCACCCGGCCCTCTGGCGGCGCACATTAGTGTGTACCAGTAGTGGTACACACAGTAGCCCTCTGGCGGCGCCCGGCACACAGAGTATTGTGCGGCTGTACCGCAGCAGCAGATCGCCGCTGACGGATATCGGCCCGGAAGATACTGTGGGAGTTGGCAAACGTCCAGATCTGTCTATCATTGCATGCATTTCTTCTTATCTTTCATGCATCCTTGTGCCGGGCGAGACGAGAAGCTCGGAACTCGACGAAACTCCACACGACAGCTGTGTGTCACGCCATTCAGGCAAGGCATGTCACCGATTATACACTTCATCGACATTACTGGCTTATAGTACTGGCCGATCAAGAACGGGTAACACATGCTTGAGTTAAAAATCGGTGTCTCGCAATATTTTAGAAAAATAGTTGTATTTGATTTCCTTTTCCTGACTTGGTTTCCTTGTGTATCAAACGCAGATACAAAGGTCCGTCATGAAATCCTTCGATTTTCTTTCAAATCGGACAATGTGGCAATTTTCGGCCGATTTCAGACGTGTTTTTTTTTTTTGGGGGGGGGGGGGCATGGCCCCGACACCCTGGGGTTACATCCGCCCGACTTCTACGTCAAATTGGACAGATACAGTACAGATACAGTATATGTATTAGGACACGTCCGCCCCCCCCCCCCCCCCAACTCTCACTCACCGAGTACAGACGTGTCGCCGACGCTGAGACATTGCGGAGCCAGCGAAGGCAGAAAGAGACACCCGAAGCCCTCCACTGACATGTCAAACTCCACAAACGGAGGCAGGATGGCCGCGCCTGAAAATCACACACACAGACATACAATAGAGTCAGCGTGAGCCGCGTCAAAAACCATGGACCAGTCAGAGCAGTCACAGTCAAGTCAGTCCAGTCAGTACACCAGTCCGACACACAAGCAGTCACAGTCCGCTCATTGTGCGTGAAGATCCGTAGTAAAACGCTTCAACGTCTATAGATTTGGTACATTATGTTAGTTTGGTGACAATGGCTCGTAACGGTACGCTAAATACGTATTTTCGTTAATATTTCGTGTACGCGCGCCTCTGCGGTTTCAAGTATAATTAACTCTCATGATGTGTGCACATTTTCTGGCCAACTACGAGGCAGTAGGATATCTAAATCATTAAATGAGATGCGATTTCATTTAATGATTTTCCCACCTAGTCAGTGTTGGATTTGTCACTTCATGACCTGGTCCTGGAGAGTAAAAATCCATAGGTGGAGAGTAAAATTGTATTGTCAGGCAAGTTAAAATTTTCATTTTATTTTTATTATTTTACTTGGAAAGTAAAAAAATCCTGATTTGTAATAGATATTAAATCCTTGTGAGGAAAATTGAATTATATTTAAACTACAATGTCGGTAAGATCAGGATAAAAGAGCAAATTTCCTGAACAAATATGAAGAGAGCAAAATTCTTTGGACCCAAAAAGTCCAGAAAATGACCAAATTCCAAGGCTGCACCTAACCCAACCCAACGGTTTTTTCCGATCTTGTCAGAAAACGATGCGTTGCAGACCAAACAAGGATAACACGAGTCGTCTCTTAAGTCAAACAACGAACCGAACACAGTCATGAACATCGCGTTGTCATGACAACTCAGATCACGTACCTCCGTGTCGACAGTCTCGCGGCGTTGTCATGGAAACGAGCGTTTTGACGCGAGTCAGGGAGACGGGGCTGCCGGCCTGAGGACTGGGCGGCGCGTCCACAGGAGCGCACATCAGAGGTTACCCAGGCGGAGAAACGACCTGAAAAGGCGCACATCAGAGGGTTACCCAGGCGGAGAAACGACCTGAAAAGGCGCACATCAGAGGGTTACCCAGGCGGAGAAACGACCCGAAAAGGCACACATCAGAGGGTTACCCAGGCGCAGAAACGACCTGAAAAGGCACACGTCATCAGAGGGTTACCCAGGCGGAGAAACGACCTGAAAAGGCACACATCAGAGGGTTACCCAGGCGGAGAAACGACCTGAAAAGGCGCACATCAGAGGGTTACCCAGGCGGAGAAACGACCCGAAAAGGCACACATCAGAGGGTTACCCAGGCGCAGAAACGACCTGAAAAGGCACACGTCATCAGAGGGTTACCCAGGCGGAGAAACGACCTGAAAAGGCACACATCAGAGGGTTACCCAGGCGGAGAAACGACCTGAAAAGGCACACATCAGAGGGTTACCCAGGCGCAGAAACGACCTGAAAAGGCACACGTCATCAGAGGGTTACCCAGGCGGAGAAACCACCTGAAAAGGCGCACATCAGAGGGTTACACAGGCGGAGGAATAGAAGGCACACATCAGAGGGTTACCCAGGCGGAGAAACGACCTGAAAAGGCACACATCAGAGGGTTACCCAGGCGGAGGAATAGAAGGCACACATCAGAGGGTTGCCCAGACGGAGAAATAGAAGGCACACATCAGAGGGTTACCCAGACGGAGGAATAGAAGGCACACATCAGATGGTTACTCAGGCGGAGGAATAGAAGGCACACATCAGAGGGTTACCCAGGCGGAGGAATAGAAGGCACACATCAGATGGTTACCCAGGCGGAGGAATAGAAGGCACACATCAGAGGGTTACCCAGGCGGAGGAATAGAAGGCACACATCAAAGAGTGACCCAGGCGGAGGAATAGAAGGCACACATAAGAGGGTTACCCAGGCGGAGGAATAGAAGGCACACATCAGAGGGTTACCCAGGCGGAGGAATAGAAGGCACACATCAGAGGGTTACCCAGGTGGAGGAATAGAAGGCACACATCAGAGGGTTACCCAGGCGGAGGAATAGAAGGCACACATCAGAGGGTTACCCAGGCGGAGGAATAGAAGGCACACATCAGAGGGTTACCCAGGTGGAGGAATAGAAGGCACACATCAGAGGGTTACCCAGGCGGAGGAATAGAAGGCACACATCAGATGGTTACCCAGGCGGAGGAATAGAAGGCACACATCAAAGAGTGACCCAGGCGGAGGAATAGAAGGCACACATAAGAGGGTTACCCAGGCGGAGGAATAGAAGGCACACATCAGAGGGTTACCCAGGCGGAGGAGCGACCTGAAAAGGCACACATCAGAGTGTTACCCAGGCGGAGGAATAGAAGGCACACATCAGAGGGTTACCCAGGCGGAGGAATAGAAGGCACACATCAGAGGGTTACCCAGGTGGAGGAATAGAAGGCACCCATCAGAGGGTTACCCAGGCAGAGGAATATAAGGCACACATCAGAGGGTTACCCAGGTGGAGGAATAGAAGGCACACATCAGAGGGTTACCCAGGCGGAGGAATAGAAGGCACACATCAGAGGGTTACCCAGGCGGAGGAATAGAAGGCACACATCAGAGGGTTACCCAGGCGGAGGAATAGAAGGCACACATCAGAGGGTTACCCAGGCGGAGGAATAGAAGGCACACATCAGAGGGTTACCCAGGCGGAGGAATAGAAGGCACACATCAGAGGGTTACCCAGGCGGAGGAATAGAAGGCACACATCAGAGGGCTACCCAGGCGGAGGAATAGAAGGCACACATCAGAGGGTTACCCAGGCGGAGGAATAGAAGGCACACATCAGATGGTTACCCAGGCGGAGGAATAGAAGGCACACATCAGAGGGTTACCCAGGCGGAGAAACGACCTGAAAAGGCACACATCAGAGGGTTACCCAGGCGGAGGAATAGAAGGCACACATCAGAGGGTTACCCAGGTGGAGGAATAGAAGGCACCCATCAGAGGGCTACCCAGGCAGAGGAATATAAGGCACACATCAGAGGGTTACCCAGGTGGAGGAATAGAAGGCACACATCAGAGGGTTACCCAGGCGGAGGAATAGAAGGCACAAATCAGAGGGTTACCCAGGCGGAGGAATAGAAGGCACACATCAGAGGGTTACCCAGGCGGAGGAATAGAAGGCACACATCAGAGGGCTACCCAGGCGGAGGAATAGAAGGCACACATCAGAGGGTTACCCAGGCGGAGGAATAGAAGGCACACATCAGAGGGTTACCCAGGCGGAGGAATAGAAGGCACACATCAGAGGGTTACCCAGGCGGAGGAATAGAAGGCACACATCAGAGGGTTACCCAGGCGGAGGAATAGAAGGCACACATCAGATGGTTACCCAGGCGGAGGAATAGAAGGCACACATCAGATGGTTACCCAGGCGGAGGAATAGAAGGCACACATCAAAGAGTGACCCAGGCGGAGGAATAGAAGGCACACATCAGATGGTTACCCAGGCGGAGGAATAGAAGGCACACACCAGAGGGTTACCCAGGCGGAGGAATAGAAGGCACACATCAGATGGTTACCCAGGCGGAGGAATAGAAGGCACACATCAGATGGTTACCCAGGCGGAGGAATAGAAGGCACACATCAGATGGTTACCCAGGCGGAGGAATAGAAGGCACACATCAGAGGGTTACCCAGGTGGAGGAATAGAAGGCACACATCAGAGGGTTACCCAGGCGGAGGAATAGAAGGCACACATCAGAGGGTTACCCAGGCGGAGGAATAGAAGGCACACATCAGAGGGTTACCCAGGCGGAGGAATAGAAGGCACACATCAGATGGTTACCCAGGCGGAGGAATAGAAGGCACACATCAGATGGTTACCCAGGCGGAGGAATAGAAGGCACACATCAAAGAGTGACCCAGGCGGAGTAATAGAAGGCACACATCAGATGGTTACCCAGGCGGAGGAATAAAAGGCACACATCAGAGGGTTACCCAGGCGGAGGAATAGAAGGCACACATCAGATGGTTACCCAGGCGGAGGAATAGAAGGCACACATCAGATGGTTACCCAGGCGGAGGAATAGAAGGCACACATCAGATGGTTACCCAGGCGGAGGAATAGAAGGCACACATCAAAGAGTGACCCAGGCGGAGGAATAGAAGGCACACATCAAAGAGTGACCCAGGCGGAGGAATAGAAGGCACACATCAAAGAGTGACCCAGGCGGAGGAATAGAAGGCACACATCAGAGGGTTACACAGGTGGAGGGATAGAAGGCACACATCAAAGAGTGACCCAGGCGGATGAATAGAAGGCACACATCAGAGGGTTACCCAGGTGGAGGAATAGAAGGCACACATAAGAGGGTTGCCCAGGTGGAGTAATAGAAGGCACACATCAAAGAGTGACCCAGGCGGAGGAATAGAAGGCACACATCAAAGAGTGACCCAGGCGGAGGAATAGAAGGCACACATCAGAGGGTTACCCAGGTGGAGGAATAGAAGGCACACATCAAAGAGTGACCCAGGCGGAGGAATAGAAGGCACACATCAGAGGGTTACCCAGGCGGAGGAATAGAAGGCACACATCAGATGGTTACCCAGGCGGAGGAATAGAAGGCACACATCAAAGAGTGACCCAGGCGGAGGAATAGAAGGCACACATCAGATGGTTACCCAGGCGGAGGAATAGAAGGCACACATCAGAGGGTTACCCAGACGGAGGAATAGAAGGCACACATCAGATGGTTACCCAGGCGGAGGAATAGAAGGCACACATCAGATGGTTACCCAGGCGGAGGAATAAAAGGCACACATCAGAGGGTTACCCAGGCGGAGGAATAGAAGGCACACATCAGATGATTACCCAGGCGGAGGAATAGAAGGCACACATCAGATGGTTACCCAGGCGGAGGAATAGAAGGCACACATCAGATGGTTACCCAGGCGGAGGAATAGAAGGCACACATCAGAGGGTTACCCAGGTGGAGGAATAGAAGGCACACATCAAAGAGTGGCCCAGGCGGAGGAATAGAAGGCACACATCAAAGAGTGACCCAGGCGGAGGAATAGAAGGCACACATCAGAGGGTTACCCAGGTGGAGGAATAGAAGGCACACATCAGAGGGTTACCCAGGTGGAGGAATAGAAGGCACACATCAGAGGGTTACCCAGGTGGAGGAATAGAAGGCACACATCAAAGAGTGACCCAGGCGGAGGAATAGAAGGCACACATCAGAGGGTTGCCCAGGCGGAGGAATAGAAGGCACACATCAGAGGGTTACCCAGGCGGAGGAATAGAAAGCACACATCAGAGGATTACCCAGGCGGAGGAATAGAAGGCACACATCAGAGGGTTGCCCAGGCGGAGGAATAGAAGGCACACATCAGAGGGTTACCCAGGCGGAGGAATAGAAGGCACACATCAGAGGATTACCCAGGCGGAGGAATAGAAGGCACACATCAGAGGATTACCCAGGCGGAGGAATAGAAGGCACACATCAGAGGGTTACCCAGGCGGAGGAGCGACCGAGAGGGGACGGCACACGGCACAGGGAATCAACCACGACTCACGTCACAACAGAACCCGTCAACACAAGCGTTCACCAGACACAGACGAGAGACGACCGGCTACCCAAGGCTATAAAACCAACAGCACGGGCTCATAACCGTGACCACTACTATAGTGTTGCCCGTCTGAGAGGTCACTGACCTGAGGTCGCGCGGCTCCAGCGTCTGCGCCGCCAGTCTCTCCAGCATGTACTGGGTGGCCGGGTGAAGGAGGTGGTTCTCGTCCTCCAGGGCGAGTCTGCAGGTGCTGACCAGCTCGCACGGGAAGCCGGCGTCACACATCACCTGCTGGTTCCGCTCGGAGCGCATCAGGGACTTCAGGATCTCGGCCAGGTACACCTGAGACGGAACGACATACATATAGGACATCGAGCTGACGAAGACATACAGGCAGGCGATCTCGGCCAGATACACCTGAGACGGAACGGCATACATAAGACGTACAGGCAGGCGATCTCGGCCAGATACACCTGAGACGGAACGGCATACATAAGACATACAGGCAGGCGATCTCGGCCAGATACACCTGAGACGGAACGGCATACATAAGACATACAAGCAGGCGATCTCGGCCAGATACACCTGAGACGGAACGACATACATAAGACATACAGGCAGGCGATCTCGGCCAGGTACACCTGAGACGGAACGACATACATATAGGATACACAGATAAAGGCATACAGGCAGGCGATATCGGCCAGGTACACCCGAGACGGAACGACATACATAAGACATACAGGCAGGCAATCTCGGCCAGGTACACCCGAGACGGAACGACATACATAAGACATACAGGCAGGCGATCTCGGCCAGGTACACCTGAGACGGAACGACATACATAAGACATACAGGCAGGCGATCTCGGCCAGGTACACCTGAGACGGAACGACATACATATAGGACATACAGATACAGACATACAGGCAGGCGATCTCGGCCAGGTACACCTGAGACGGAACGACATACATATAGGACATACAGATACAGACATACAGGCAGGCGATCTCGGCCAGGTACACCTGAGACGGAACGACATACATATAGGACATACAGATACAGACATACAGGCAGGCGATCTCGGCCAGGTACACCTGAGACGGAACGACATACATATAGGACATACAGATACAGACATACAGGCAGGCGATCTCGGCCAGGTACACCTGAGACGGAACGACATACATATAGGACATACAGATACAGACATACAGGCAGGCGATCTCGGCCAGGTACACCTGAGACGGAATGACATACATATAGGACACACAGATACAGACATACAGGCAGGCGATCTCGGCCAGGTACACCCGAGACGGAACGACATACATATAGGACATACAGATACAGACATACAGGCAGGCGATCTCGGCCAGGTACACCTGAGACGGAACGACATACATATAGGACATACAGATACAGACATACAGGCAGGCGATCTCGGCCAGGTACACCTGAGACGGAACGGCATACATACAGGACATACAGATACAGACATACAGGCAGGCGATCTCGGCCAGGTACAACTGAGACGGAACGACACACATACATACAGACACACATACATATTGGGTCAGTGGTTCCGTCCGTCCGATGTCCGTAAAAGCTTGGCGTAAGACATATGTAACATACCACCCTACTTGCAGGTGAACTGTCCCACCTGCAGGGTACCAGTCCTACCTGCAGACTACCAGTCCTACCTGCAGGGTACCAGTCCCACCTGCAGACTACCAGTCTACCTGCAGGGTACCAGTCCTACCTGCAGGGTACCAGTCCTACCTGCAGGGCACCAGTCCTACCTGCAGGGTACCAGTCCCACCTGCAGACTACCAGTCCCACCTGCAGACTGCCAGTCCCACCTGCAGACTACCAGTCCCACCTGCAGACTACCAGTCCTACCTGCAGACTGCCAGTCCCACCTGCAGACTACCAGTCCCACCTGCAGACTACCAGTCCCACCTGCAGACTGCCAGTCCCACCTGCAGACTACCAGTCCCACCTGCAGACTACCAGTCCTACCTGCAGACTACCAGTCCTACCTGCAGGGTCACGGCCATCTGCTGCTGCTCCCGGTGGTGAATGGCGGGCAGCAGGTGTAGCATCTCCACCACGACGCCGGCGTGAACCACCAGAGGCTCCGGTGGCGGCGGCGACAGGTTCAGGCCGGCCGGGGCGCGCCGCTTCCCGCCGCCGCCAGACTCCTGCGTCAGAAGACACACGTCACACACGTCACATCACACATCACGTCACACACGTCACACATACATCACGTCACACACGTTACAAACACATCACGTCACACACGTCACACATGTCACACATGTCACAAACATCACGTCACACACGTCGCACACGTCGCACACGTCACACACACATCACGTCACACACATCATATACGTCACAAACACATCACGTCACACACGTCACGCATCACACCATCACCGGCGGTGGGAAAGAACAACTTCAGACCACCGCATCCCGACTCCTGGCACATTGAGTTCTATGTCGATATTACGGGACGCGTGCACGGCAGTGTAAGTCGGTTTAAGTCGGCGTTAATGGGGACACCTCAGTGCCAGTCAAAGTCCGTCTGAGTGAGTGGGCGTCAGAGTGTAGCAACACGCGTCGGTATGTGTCAGGGTCGGCTGAAAGTCGGTATGTGTCAGGGTCGGCTGAAAGTCGGTATGTGTCAGGGTCGGCTGAAAGTCGGTATGTGTCAGGGTTGGCTGAAAGTCGGTATGTGTCAGGGTCGGTTGAAAGTACAACAGTGTGTGCGTCGGTTGAAAGTATGTGTCAAATGTGTCAGTGTCTATCGGGATGGATCAGTGTCAGTGTGTCCCCTGTTGTTCCTCCTCCCTCCAGCGGCCGACACCGCCGCTGTGTCAGTGTGTGTCAGTGTGTGTCAGTGTGTGTCAGTGTGTGTCAGTGTGTGTCAGTGTGTGTCAGTGTGTGTCAGTGTGTGTCAGTGTGTGTCAGTATGTGTCAGTATGTGTCAGTATGTGTCAGTGTGTGTCAGTGTGTGTCAGTGTGTGTCAGTGTGTGTCAGTGTGTGTCAGTGTGTGTCAGTGTGTGTCAGTGTGTGTCAGTGTGTGTCAGTATGTGTCAGTGTGTGTCAGTGTGCGTAAGTGTGTATCAGTGTGTCACCTGTTGTTCCTCCTGTCTCCTGCCTCCAGCGGCCGACACCGCCGCTGTGTCAGCGTGTGTCAGTGTGTGTCAGTGTGTGTCAGTGTGTGTCAGTGTGTGTCAGTGTGTGTCAGTGTGTGTCAGTGTGTCAGTGTGTGTAAGTGTGTGTCAGTGTGTGTCAGTATGTGTCAGTATGTGTCAGTGTGTGTAAGTGTGTATCAGTGTGTCACCTGTTGTTCCTCCTGTCTCCTGCCTCCAGCGGCCGACACCGCCGCCGCCATCGCTGGCTTATCGAAGCTGTCTAGCGCCATGTCGTACAGCAGACGCAGCGTCAGGCAGGCGTAGCTCAGGCTGAGCGGCACGTTAGGCGGCAGGCTGAAGGCAGAGGTGAGGCGGGAAGGAGGCGTCAGAATCTACACAGGCTGAAGCTACCCAGGCGGGACATGGTAGTCTAGACAGTGGAGCGTTAGGCAGGCGTAGCTCAGGCTGAGCGGCACGTTAGGCGGCAGGCTGAAGGCAGAGGTGAGGCGGGAAGTGTCAGAATCTACACAGGCTGAAGCTACCCAGGCGGGACATGGTAGTCTAGACAGTGGAGCGTCAGGCAGGCGTAGCTCAGGCTGAGCGGCACGTTAGGCGGCAGGCTGAAGGCAGAGGTGAGGCGGGACATGGTAGTCTAGACAGTGGAGCGTTAGGCAGGCGTAGCTCAGGCTGAGCGGCACGTTAGGCGGCAGGCTGAAGGCAGAGGTGAGGCGGGAAGGCGTCAGAATCTACAGGTGGAACATGGTAGTCTTAGACAGTGGAGCGTCAGGCAGGCGTAGCTCAGGCTGAGTGGCACGTTAGGCGGCAGGCTGAAGGCAGAGGTGAGGCGGGACATGGTAGTCTAGACAGTGGAGCGTTAGGCAGACGTAGCTCAGGCTGAGTGGCACGTTAGGCGGCAGGCTGAAGGCAGAGGTGAGGCGGGACATGGTAGTCTAGACAGTGGAGCGTTAGGCAGGCGTAGCTCAGGCTGAGCGGCATGTTAGGCGGCAGGCTGAAGGCAGAGGTGAGGCGGGAAGTGTCAGAATCTACAGGTGGAACATGGTAGTCTAGACAGTGGAGCGTTAGGCAGGCGTAGCTCAGGCTGAGCGGCATGTTAGGCGGCAGGCTGAAGGCAGAGGTGAGGCGGGAAGTGTCAGAATCTACAGGTGGAACATGGTAGTCTAGACAGTGGAGCGTTAGGCAGACGTAGCTCAGGCTGAGTGGCACGTTAGGCGGCAGGCTGAAGGCAGAGGTGAGGCGGGACATGGTAGTCTAGACAGTGGAGCGTTAGGCAGGCGTAGCTCAGGCTGAGCGGCATGTTAGGCGGCATGCTGAAGGCAGAGGTGAGGCGGGAAGTGTCAGAATCTACAGGTGGAACATGGTAGTCTAGACAGTGGAGCGTTAGGCAGACGTAGCTCAGGCTGAGTGGCACGTTAGGCGGCAGGCTGAAGGCAGAGGTGAGGCGGGACATGGTAGTCTAGACAGTGGAGCGTTAGGCAGGCGTAGCTCAGGCTGAGCGGCATGTTAGGCGGCAGGCTGAAGGCAGAGGTGAGGCGGGAAGTGTCAGAATCTAAAGGTGGAACATGGTAGTCTAGACAGTGGAGCGTTAGGCAGGCGTAGCTCAGGCTGAGCGGCATGTTAGGCGGCAGGCTGAAGGCAGAGGTGAGGCGGGAAGTGTCAGAATCTACAGGTGGAACATGGTAGTCTAGACAGTGGAGCGTTAGGCAGGCGTAGCTCAGGCTGAGCGGCATGTTAGGTGGCAGGCTGAAGGCAGAGGTGAGGCGGGAAGTGTCAGAATCTACAGGTGGAACATGGTAGTCTAGACAGTGGAGCGTTAGGCAGGCGTAGCTCAGGCTGAGCGGCACGTTAGGCGGCAGGCTGAAGGCAGAGGTGAGGCGGGACATGGTAGTCTAGACAGTGGAGCGTTAGGCAGACGTAGCTCAGGCTGAGTGGCACGTTAGGCGGCAGGCTGAAGGCAGAGGTGAGGCGGGAAGTGTCAGAATCTACAGGTGGAACATGGTAGTCTAGACAGTGGAGCGTTAGGCAGACGTAGATCAGGCTGAGCGGCATGTTAGGCGGCAGGCTGAAGGCAGAGGTGAGGCGGGAAGTGTCAGAATCTACAGGTGGAACATGGTAGTCTAGACAGTGGAGCGTTAGGCAGACGTAGCTTAGGCTGAGTGGCACGTTAGGCGGCAGGCTGAAGGCAGAGGTGAGGCGGGACATGGTAGTCTAGACAGTGGAGCGTTAGGCAGACGTAGCTCAGGCTGAGCGGCACGTTAGGCGGCAGGCTGAAGGCAGAGGTGAGGCGGGAAGGCGTCAGAATCTACAGGTGGAACATGTCCGCCTCGAAAGCATGTGGCGATGATGGCATCACGATCGCTATGATCCGCACGACATTCCCTGTCATTGCCCCTCACTTACTACACATTGTAAATTTCTCGATCGCGTCAGGCACTCTGCCGGGTGCATGGAAAGTGGCCAAGGTCCTGCCACTCCACAAAGCAGGCTCTGTCGTTGACCCCAACAATTATAGGCCGATATCGATTCTCCCCACCGTAGCTAAGTTGACTGAGCGAGTGATTTGTGATCAGCTGATGTCCTACCTCGTTCACGGCCCGGAGGCACTCCCACGGAGTCGGCAATGCATGGACGCTGTGGCCGCGATTGTGAGCATAGCTTCAGGGAAATATCGCTTGTCTAAACAACAGCGACACACCTCTAAAGACACTTTGACAGCGTCCCGCATTGCCGGCTCCTGGAAGAGCTCGGGTGGTATTGGATACTATTGACGCGCACTGGTTACGTGAACTGGTTGTGTGGACCGTTTCACAGCGTGTGATGGACCAGTGAGACGCCCCAGTGTCGCACGGTACGTAGTACAGGGGTCCCCATCTCGGGCCAATACCCTACTGTTGTACAACAGAACGACTTTCCAAGTTAACTTCACTGCACACACAAATTGTAAATGTATGCCGCGAACATTCAGCTTCATCCACTCATGCCCTTCCCTGTAAACATTCCAGCTCTAAAGCAGAACGTGGAGGACACTCTGAAAAGCGGCAACAATGTGTGGGGGTTTGTAGCCTATAGTTCTTAACAAACTAAATACAAACAAGACAGAGATTTGCTTGTCAAAACACGTCAGCGCCAAGATACCGAACAATTTTTCAGTTACATTCAACGGCGCCACTCTGGTCCCCCTCATCAAAGCCAAAATATTAGGAATCATAGTCGATGCCCATCTCACATGGGAATCACATGTATCACTCGTGGTGCGCCGTTGCTACGCTACGTTGCGCGGTCTTTCAAAACTGTCGCATAGTCTTTCATATGATGTTAAGAAATTTTTGATAGAATCGCTAGTCATCCCTCATATCATGTATTGTATCACTGTGTGGGGCGGGTGTGGTGTGACGCAGAAAAAACGCGTGCAGAAGGTGCTGAATCACTGCGCTCGCGTCGTGTTCTCCGCTCGTAGATCAGAGCATGTCACTCCACTTCTTGAGGAGCTGCAGTGGGCATCGATTGACATGCGCGTGTGCGAGCGAGATATCGCAATGCTCCATCGGCTGTTTAGTCACCAGTATGCACCTCAGTGTCTACGAAACTCGATAAGTTACCGCAGTGACGTGTCTGTCAGGGACACTCGGGCCGCAGCCGCTGGACAGCTCCAGCTTCCGCGCGTGCGCACCGAAATGGCCAGACGGTATTTTGGATACAGGGCGCTCTCACTGTGGAACATGGCTCCTACGGATGTAAAGGAAGCCAAAAGCTCAGCTGGAAGTAGAAGGAAGGCGGAGGCATGGCTGAGGGCGCGAGACCATGCCAGGTGACTAGAATGATTGTGTCATATGTTCGCGACTTGTTTCTGAACGGATTGTCTATGTATTTTATCCAGTGTTCCATTTTACCCTGTGTTTTACTATATATCTTGTATTGACTCTTGGTCATAAGAGCCATCACATGGAGACCATTCGAAATAAATGATGATGATGGTAGTCTAGACAGTGGAGCGTTAGGCAGGCGTAGCTCAGGCTGAGTGGCATGTTAGGCGGCAGGATGAAGGCAGAGGTGAGGCGGGACATGGTAGTCTAGACAGTGGAGCGTTAGGCAGACGTAGCTCAGGCTGAGCAGCATGTTAGGCGGCAAGCTGAAGGCAGAGGTGAGGCGGGAAGTGTCAGAATCTACAGGTGGAACATGGTAGTCTAGACAGTGGAGCGTTAGGCAGACGTAGCTCAGGCTGAGTGGCACGTTAGGCGGCAGGATGACGCCTAACGTACAATGTAATATTGTCTGGAGAACGAATAAGCACTTAGTAGTTACACAAACCATCACACTAACGTTTACGAACAGATAAATGCATTAGACCAGACTTCGCAGCGTACATAACATGTACGCTAATATTAGTATGACCACTACACAGAATGATCGACCCAACTTCCATCAAAAACTGTCACAGCTTCTTCAACAACACACGCTGTCCATATCAACATCGCATCACATCAGCCCCGTCACGCATGACGTCACACACCATGTATGACGTGACATCTATCATCCACGTATGACGTCACAACCCACCTGCCGCAGGTGACGTCAGAGGCGAAGATGCTTTGGAAGGTGTGCTCCTCTGTATGCTGATAGGAGAACTCGATCGGAGCCAGCTGAGCACCGCCGCCGAAACAGCCCAGCAGACGCACTGTGTCCAGCAGGCTGGTACTGCAGATCTGTACAAAGCAGTGAGGTCAGGTCAGATGGAGGGTCACAGCAGGGGCGGATCCAGGGGCGGATCCAAGGGGGGGGGGCACAAAACAGCCCAGCAGACGGACTGTGTCGAGTAGGCTGGTACTGCAGATCTGTACAAAGGAGTAAGGTCAGGTCAGATGCAGGGTCACAGCAGGGGCGGATTCAGGGGCGGATCCAGGGGGGGGGGGACAAAACAGCCCAACAGACGGACTGTGTCGAGTAGGCTGGTACTGCAGATCTGTACAAAGGAGTGAGGTCAGGTCAGATGGAGGGTCACAGCAGGGGCGGATCCAGGGGCGGATCCAGGGGCGGATCCAGGGGCGGATCCAGGGGCGGATCCAGGGGAGGATCCAGGGGGCACAACACAGCCCAGCAGACGAACTGTGTCCAGCAGGCTGGTACTGCAGATCTGTGCAAAGGAGTGAGGTCAGGTCAGATGCAGGGTCATAGCAGGGGCGGATCCAGGGGCGGATCCAGGAGCGGATCCAGGGGCGGATCCAGGGGGCACAACACAGCCCAGCAGATGGACTGTGTTGAGTAGCCTGGTACTGCAGATCTGTACAAAGGAGTGAGGTCAGGTCAGATGCAGGGTCACAGCAGGGGCGGATTCAGGGGCGGATCCAGGGGGGGGGGGCACAAAATAGCCCAGCAGACGGACTGTGTCCAGCAGGCTGGTACTGCAGATCTGTACAAAGGAGTGAGGTCAGGTCAGATGGAGGGTCACAGCAGGGGCGGATCCAGGGGCGGATCCAGGGGCGGATCCAGGGGCGGATCCAGGGGCGGATCCAGGGAGGCAGCAGGGAAAGATCCAGGTCAGGATATAGGGGATGTATCGAGACAGCCCAGCAAACGGATTGTGTCGAGTGTGGCTGGTGCTGAAATCCTGAACAAGCAGGCGTGAGGAAGCGGGTCGGGTCATAGGCGGTGTCATACATATAGTTAATACCGCCGGCGCCGGTGCCGCGGCCGTCAGCTGTATCACTCCGCGCAGACAGATAGTGAATACCACCGGCTGTATCACTCCACGCAGACATATAGTTAATACCGCCGGCTGTATCACTCCGCGCAGACATATAGTGAATACCGCCGGCTGTATCACTCCACGCAGACAGATAGTGAATACCACCGGCTGTATCACTCCACGCAGACAGATAGTGAATACCACCGGCTGTATCACTCCACGCAGACAGATAGTGAATACCGCCGGCTGTATCACTCCGCGCAGACAGATAGTGAATACCGCCGGCTGTATCACTCCACGCAGACAGATAGTGAATACCACCGGCTGTATCACTCCACGCAGACAGATAGTGAATACCACCGGTGCCGGTGCCGCGGCCGTATCACTCCACGCAGACAGATAGTGAATACCACCGGCTGTATCACTCCGCGCAGACAGATAGTGAATACCACCGGCTGTATCACTCCACGCAGACAGATAGTGAATACCACCGGTGCCGGTGCCGCGGCCGTATCACTCCACGCAGACAGATAGTGAATACCGCCGGCTGTATCACTCCGCGCAGACAGATAGTGAATACCACCGGCTGTATCACTCCACGCAGACAGATAGTGAATACCGCCGGCTGTATCACTCCGCGCAGACAGATAGTGAATACCACCGGCTGTATCACTCCACGCAGACAGATAGTGAATACCACCGGCTGTATCACTCCACGCAGACAGATAGTTAATACCACCGGCTGTATCACTCCGCGCAGACATATAGTGAATACCACCGGCGCCGGTGCCGCGGCCGTCGACTGTATCACTCCACGCAGACAGATAGTGAATACCACCGGTGCCGGTGC
Source organism: Chirona hameri (assembly GCA_036785665.1). Lineage (NCBI taxonomy): Eukaryota > Metazoa > Arthropoda > Thecostraca > Balanomorpha > Balanidae > Chirona > Chirona hameri. Next base: position 39,356 of record JAXIVJ010007415.1, on the reverse strand, counting down.
CGCGGCTGTATCACTCCGCGCAGACAGATAGTTAATACCACCGACTGTATCACTCCACGCAGACAGATAGTTAATACCGCCGGCGCCGGTGCCGCGGCCGTCGACTGTATCACTCCGCGCAGACAGATAGTGAATACCGCCGGCTGTATCACTCCGCGCAGACAGATAGTGAATACCACCGGTGCCGGTGCCGCGGCCGTATCACTCCGCGCAGACAGATATTGAATACCACCGGTGCCGGTGCCGCGGCCGTATCACTCCGCGCAGACAGATAGTTAATACCGTCGACTGTATCACTCCGCGCAGACAGATAGTGAATACCATCGGTGCCGGTGCCGCGGCCGTATCACTCCGCGCAGACAGATAGTTAATACCGCCGGCTGTATCACTCCACGCAGACAGATAGTGAATACCGCCGGCCGTATCACTCCACGCAGACATATAGTGAATACCGCCGGCTGTATCACTCCGCGCAGACAGATAGTGAATACCGCCGGCTGTATCACTCCACGCAGACATATAGTGAATACCGCCGGCTGTATCACTCCACGCAGACATATAGTGAATACCGCCGGCTGTATCACTCCACGCAGACAGATAGTGAATACCACCGGCTGTATCACTCCACGCAGACAGATAGTGAATACCGCCGGCTGTATCACTCCACGCAGACAGATAGTGAATACCACCGGCTGTATCACTCCGCGCAGACAGATAGTGAATACCACCGGCTGTATCACTCCACGCAGACAGATAGTGAATACCACCGGCTGTATCACTCCGCGCAGACAGATAGTGAATACCGCCGGTGCCGGTGCCGCGGCCGTATCACTCCGCGCAGACAGATAGTTAATACCGCCGGCTGTATCACTCCGCGCAGACAGATAGTGAATACCGCCGGCTGTATCACTCCACGCAGACAGATAGTGAATACCACCGGCTGTATCACTCCACGCAGACAGATAGTGAATACCACCGGTGACACTGATAGTGCCGCAACTGTATTACGGTAGCTTTTCTCAAAGGTGTTGTTAGTATAATTGCTAAGAAGTTGCAACTTGTACGTACATTAAAAAGGTCACGGGTTGCGACGCTGGTACCGCTTAACAAGGTAACAGTATAATGCACAGACTATAGACATTCATAAAAGGATACACACTATACACTGCACCGGCGCCAGATATTCGGAAATACACTCTAATCGGTGCAAACGCTGGCTCAGACAGACAAAGTAGGACTCTTTTGAAACCACAGGTCAAAACAATGCAGGCTTTCAGAGCCAGCAAAGCTTTTTTAACCCTCGCCCTACGGGAGCTTTTTTCACCTTCGCCCTACGGTAGCTTTTTTCACCTTCGCCCTACGGTAGCTTTTTTCACCTTCGCCCTACTGGGGGGGGGGGGGGGCTGACAGGCTGTTAACTTCCAAACCAATCAACTTAGAGCAATGCGGTAAGAACCAGCATGTTGCCTGTCATGAGAGGAATCTAACAGTATGCGATGTTTAGGTTTCAGGTCAACGGGTGACCTTCCAGGTCAAGTGAATGACCTCGGATTTACCACGTCCAGAACAGCGATTTTGCTCTTAAGAAAAGCTCAAAATTAGAGATTGATAAATGAAAATAAAAAGGCATGTTCCTAGACCAGTTTTGGCTCAGAGATACAGAAAAGAGAATTATTTGTTCGTATCTTGTCAGAAAAGGTCAAAAAAGTTTTTTTTAAATGACGTCATCAGTTTCTTACACTTAGGGAGCCATCACTGTCAGAAATGAAGATATTGCTTTGAAATTTCGTATGAGTATTGTCCATACTCAGTTCTCTCACATGTATTCCGGTTTTTCTCAAATCTTTGCAAATTTTGATTTTGTGGGGATTTTGTTAAAAAAACAAAATCCGTTTATTTTTATTTTAGGGTCAAAAACCCAATTTTTTCTCAAAAATCTGAGATTGCCATTTGAAAGAGAATGACATGTTGTATCTTTGGTACATTGCATTTGCAATTTGCTGTAAAACTCTATTTTCTACGATTTTTCCAATATTTATATTTTTACCAACATGACGTCATCAAAACGTCATTATTTCCTAAACGTCTCAACGAATTGCAAATACATTTGTACAACCTACGTATAATTGCTGTAAACTCAGCTAACGAAAATTTCAGCAAGATGCATCGCATGTGTACAAAGTTATTTAAGAAAAACCTCAGGGGGGGGGGCTGTCAGCCACCACTCAACTCACCTCCAGCTGGAAGAACTCGGCGTCAACTCACCTCCAGCTGGAAGAACTTGGCGTCAACTCACCTCCAGCTGGAAGAACTTGGCGTCAACTCACCTCCAGCTGGAAGAACTCGGCGTCAACTCACCTCCAGCTGGAAGAACTTGGCGTCAACTCACCTCCAGCTGTTAGAACTCGGCGTCAACTCACCTCCAGCTGTTAGAACTCGGCGTCAACTCACCTCCAGCTGGAAGAACTTGGCGTCAACTCACCTCCAGCTGGAAGAACTTGGCGTCAACTCACCTCCAGCTGTTAGAACTCGGCGTCAACTCACCTCCAGCTGGAAGAACTCGGCGTCAACTCACCTCCAGCTGGAAGAACTCGGCGTCAACTCACCTCCAGCTGGAAGAACTTGGCGTCAACTCAGCTCCAGCTGGAAGAACTCTGCGTCAACTCACCTCCAGCTGGAAGAACTCTGCGTCAACTCACCTCCAGCTGGAAGAACTTGGCGTTCGCCGGCTCATATCTCATGGCCATGGTGAGGGTGTTGAACGCGCCGTGCACCAGGCTGAGCATGGTCTGCCGAGGTATGCTGTCCCACGGCGGCTCGGGAGTCTCGGCCATACAGCCCTCCAGCGAGACGAGCACGGCCATGACGTACACGAAGCCTCCCACGCGCCGGAACATGGTGCGACTGCGGTGGGAGTCGCGCAGACAGCCGAGCACGCACTGAGGGGGAGGGGGGGGGGGGTCAGATACAGCCGAGCACGCACTGAGGGGGAGGGGGGGGTCAGACACAGCCGAGCACGCACTGCAGGGGGAGGGTCAGACACAGCCGAGCACGCACTGCAGGGGGAGGGGGGGGGGGGGTCAGACACAGCCGAGCACGAACTGCAGGGGGAGGGGGGGGGGTCAGACACAGCCGAGCACGCACTGCAGGGGGAGGGGGGGGGGGGTCAGACACAGCCGAGCACGCACTGCAGGGGGAGGGAGGAGAGGTCAGCCGAGCACGCACTGAGGGGAGGGAAGGTCAGCCGAGCACGCACTGGAGGGGGAGGGAGATCAGACACAGCAGAGCACACACTGAGGGGGAGGGGAGAGGCCAGCCGAGCACGCACTGAGGGGAGGGAAGGTCAGCCGAGCACGCACTGGAGGGGGAGGGAGATCAGACACAGCAGAGCACACACTGAGGGGGAGGGGAGAGGTCAGCCGAGCACGCACTGAGGGGGAGGGGAGGTCAGCCGATCACGCACTGGGGGGGGGGGGGGAGAGGTCAGCCGAGCACGCACTGAGGGGAGGAGAGGGAGAGGTCAGCCGAGCACGCACTGAGGGGAGGGAAGGTCAGCCGAGCACGCACGGGGGGGGGGGGGAGATCAGACACAGCAGAGCACACACTGAGGGGGAGGGGAGAGGTCATCCGAGCACGCACTGAGGGGAGGAGAGGGAGAGGTCAGCCGAGCACGCACTGAGGGGGAGGGGAGGTCAGCCGAACACTCACTGAGGGGGAGAGAAGTCAGCCGAGCACACAGAGGGGAGGAAGGGGTCATCCGAGCACGCACTGAGGGAGGGAGAGGTCAGCCGAGCACGCACTGAGGGGGAGAGAGGTCAGCCAAGCACGCACTGAGGGGGAGAGAGGTCAGCCGAGCACACACTGAGGGGAAGAGGGAGGAGAGGTCAGCCGAGCACGCACTGGAGGGGAGAGGGAGGAGAGGTCAGCCGAGCACGCACTGGAGGGGGAGGGGAGAGGTCAGCAGAGCACGCACTAATGGGGAGGGAGGTCAGCCGAGCACGCACTGAGGGGGAGGAAGGGGTCATCCGAGCACGCACTGAGGGGAGGGAGAGGTCAACCGAGCACGCACTGAGGGGGAGGGGAGGTCAGCCGAGCACGCACTGAAGGGAGGAGAGGGAGAGGTCAACCGAGCACGCACTGGAGGAGAGGGAGAGAGGTCAGCCGAGCACACACTGGAGGGGGAGGGAGGTCAGACACAGCCGAGCACCACTGAGGGGGAGAGGGAGAGGTCAGCCGAGCACGCACTGGAGGGGAGGGGGAGGTCAGCCGAGCACGCACTGAGGGAAGGAGAGGGAGAGGTCAGCCGAGCACGCACTGGAGGGGGAAGGAGAGGTCAGCCGAGCACGCACTGAGGGAGAGGGAGAGGTCAGCCGAGTACTCACTGAGGGGAGGAAGGGGTCATCCGAGCACGCACTGAGGGGAGGGAGAGGTCAGCCGAACACGCACTGGAGGGAAGGAGAGGTCAGCCAAGCACGCACTGGAGGGAAGGAAAGGTCAGCCGAGCACACACTGGAGGAAAGGAGAGGTCAGCCGAGCACGCACTGAGGGAAGGAGAGGGGAGGTCAGCCGAGCACGCACTGGAGGGGAGGGGAGAGGTCAGCCGAGCACTCACTGGAGGGGGAGGGGAGAGGTCAGCAGAGCACGCACGGGGGGGGGGTCAGCAGAGCACGCACTGGGGGGGGGGGGGTCAGCAGAGCACACACTGGGGGAAAGAGGGGGAGGTCAGCCGAGCACGCACTGGGGGGGGGGAGGAGGGGGTCAGCTGCGCACGCACTGGGAGGGAGAGGGGAGAGGGGAAAAGGTCAGACACAGCAGAGTACTGGGGGAGAGGAGAGAGGGGAAATGTCAGCTGAGCACACACTGGGGCAAGACGTAATGCTGGTAGTCCAGCGCGCACTGAGAGAGGGGGAGACGGTACCACTACTTGTCCGAAGGCTGGCAAGCGAGCTTAAGTGATTACATGTATATATACTGTGATACCAGCTGCAAGCAAGTGTATATATACTGTGATACGTGTATACATACTGTGACCAGCGAAAACATTCACCTCACTAACGGAATTTCCTAAACATAGTATCATCATTCCACATTTCTTAAATCAAACAAATCTGCTGCCACAATGCCACCCCAAGATCCTAAGTGCTCCAGGATCCCGCGTATCAGGTTCGGGACAGCTGCAGACCGCTCCGTGCACGTGACGCACCAACCCCGTGATACGCCAGCACTTCGTGACACGTCTCGTGCGATAGTCTCGCAGTGGCCTACCTTGAGTATGTCGATCTTGAGACTGGTCTGAGTGAAGGGAGTGTTCTCCATGAACGCTAGGAGGCTGCCCATCTCGGTCTCTCCGCCTGCGCACAGCATCAGCTGCTGCAGGATGCCTGAGGAGAGCCGACACGCCGTCAGCGGAGGACGGCCGCTCAAATGCAGCACGATATTAGGTAGCAAAATCAACCTGCATTGACAGAATACCTACTAGTTAACTACTTCTATTAGTTTTCGTTGAAACAATCATACCTGTATGATGTTAATGGCGTATTTACCAATATAAGGAAAGTTATTCCATAAAAATATGCGTATTCTTGTAAATAAATAAAATGTTTTCATATTGATCGCGACTGACTCGAGAGCAGTACTTATCTACACACAAAAAGTACGTTTGCCAAGCATAATATTAAGCAAGGCCCTTTGTACGAACAGCAGCAACTTGTCATAGTTTGCACTGCAGTAGTGATCACACCGAGAATCTCATGCCAAATAATATCCCACACCAACAAAGAACCTGAACGATATCTTCACAAGCAGCTACTCCATCGGCAATATCTGAGACTATTATGCATAGAACCAGCCAACCTGTAATCCATTTAAAGGCTATGTAGTGTTGACTCTGAAATCGTCCCATCAACATTGAGCCGGTCAATCAAGTTGGCAAGCTACGCGTGTGGGCGACAACTCCAAACAAGGGGGGGGGGGGTTGCCTCAAATCTCCTCTCATTCTCTGTCCCACACACTGGCGGGTTTTAAAGACGCTAGCCAGACAGTTCCTAGTTCCGTATCTAACATCCAATCTGCCAGTCACCACTTCTCTAAAACAACGACCCCCAGCCACCGCCCCCGTGCCTCCAACAGCATACCCCCTCCCCCTCACCCACCGAGCGTCTGCTGCGAACAGTCTGGGTACACCACCATCTCGTGCACACGCTGCGAGCCGCCAGACTCCCTGAAGACGGCAGCGTTGGGGGCGCTGCCGGCCAGCAGGACGGTGAAGGTCTCCATCGTGCGGCGGCCGAGCGCAGACTGAGGCTCTGGCATGTCGTATACTGGGGAGGGGGGGGGAGGGAGACGGGGGAGTTATACACTGGCGGGGTGCGGTACAGGTCATATACTGGGGGCGGAGAAAGACGGGACGGGGAAAGAGGCGCGGTGGGGTACAGGTCATATACTGGGGGTGGAGAAAGACGGGCGGGGGAGTTATACACTGGCGAGGTGGGGTACAGGTCATAGACTGGGGGCGGAGAAAGACGGGGCGGGGAAAGATTTATACACTGGCGGGGTGGGGTCCAGGTCATATACTGGGGGCGGAGAGACGGGGTGGGGTGGGGTGGGGTGGGGGGGGGGGGGGAGGGGGCGCCGGTCGGCGCGGGTTATTCGCTATGGCGGCAGACAGGCCGGGGCGGGGTAGCATGTCACGCTGGCGACAGGATCGGCCGACAGACGCCATCAGACAGGTGTTAGATAGTTCCGCCTAAGCCTCTACAGGGATCTCTGCAAGCTCTCTGAAATAATTTCAAAGTAATGTAAAACAAGAGTCATCGGTCAAAAATTGACAACTTCCCAAAAATTGTAGCGTTTTGACTTTGACTGTAGTTTTGCTGCCTTCGAGAGAACGTGTGAACATTTGCAAAATGATAACATTTTCAAATAACTCATCCAAACGCATAAATTCGTGAGTTTTCCTGAGTTTTAACAAAAACATGACACTGACTGGATATTGACTCCAGCAGGTGCCTGCAAGATATTGGTGTCTCCAGTTCTTCCTCCAGCTGTTCAGCACACGTCTGGACTTCAGCAGACCCAGCTCCCGACTCACCGTCTGGACTTCAGCAGACCCAGCTCCCGACTCACCGTCTGGACTTCAGCAGACCCAGCTCCCTACTCACCGTCTGGACTTCAGCAGACCCAGCTCCCGACTCACCGTCTGGACTTCAGCAGACCCAGCTCCCGACTCACCGTCTGGACTTCAGCAGACCCAGCTCCCGACTCACCGTCGCCATCCTCCTCCGTCTGCCGTCTGGACTTCAGCAGACCCAGCTCCCTACTCACCGTCTGGACTTCAGGAGACCCAGCTCCCTACTCACCGTCTGGACTTCAGCAGACCCAGCTCCCTACTCACCGTCTGGACTTCAGCAGGTCCAGCTCCCTACTCACCGTCTGGACTTCAGCAGACCCAGCTCCCTACTCACCGTCTGGACTTCAGCAGACCCAGCTCACGACTCACCGTCTGGACTTCAGCAGACCCAGCTCCCTACTCACCGTCTGGACTTCAGCAGACCCAGCTCCCTACTCACCGTCTGGACTTCAGCAGACCCAGCTCCCTACTCACCGTCTGGACTTCAGCAGACCCAGCTCCCTACTCACCGTCTGGACTTCAGCAGACCCAGCTCCCTACTCACCGTCTGGACTTCAGCAGGTCCAGCTCCCGACTCACCGTCTGGACTTCAGCAGACCCAGCTCCCTACTCACCGTCTGGACTTCAGCAGACCCAGCTCACGACTCACCGTCTGGACTTCAGCAGACCCAGCTCCCTACTCACCGTCGCCATCCTCCTCCGTCTGCCGCCTGGACTTCAGCAGACCCAGCTCCCTACTCACCGTCTGGACTTCAGCAGACCCAGCTCCCGACTCACCGTCTGGACTTCAGCAGACCCAGCTCCCGACTCACCGTCTGGACTTCAGCAGACCCAGCTCCCTACTCACCGTCTGGACTTCAGCAGGTCCAGCTCCCTACTCACCGTCTGGACTTCAGCAGACCCAGCTCCCTACTCACCGTCTGGACTTCAGCAGACCCAGCTCACGACTCACCGTCTGGACTTCAGCAGACCCAGCTCCCTACTCACCGTCTGGACTTCAGCAGACCCAGCTCCCTACTCACCGTCTGGACTTCAGCAGACCCAGCTCCCTACTCACCGTCGCCATCCTCCTCCGTCTGCCGCCTGGACTTCAGCAGACCCAGCTCCCTACTCACCGTCTGGACTTCAGCAGACCCAGCTCCCGACTCACCGTCTGGACTTCAGCAGACCCAGCTCCCGACTCACCGTCTGGACTTCAGCAGACCCAGCTCCCTACTCACCGTCTGGACTTCAGCAGACCCAGCTCCCGACTCACCGTCTGGACTTCAGCAGACCCAGCTCCCTACTCACCGTCTGGACTTCAGCAGACCCAGCTCCCGACTCACCGTCTGGACTTCAGCAGACCCAGCTCCCTACTCACCCGTCTGGACTTCAGCAGACCCAGCTCCCGACTCACCGTCTGGACTTCAGCAGACCCAGCTCCCGACTCACCGTCTGGACTTCAGCAGACCCAGCTCCCTACTCACCGTCTGGACTTCAGCAGACCCAGCTCCCTACTCACCGTCTGGACTTCAGGAGACCCAGCTCCCGACTCACCGTCTGGACTTCAGCAGACCCAGCTCCCGACTCACCGTCTGGACTTCAGCAGACCCAGCTCCCTACTCACCGTCTGGACTTCAGGAGACCCAGCTCCCGACTCACCGTCTGGACTTCAGCAGACCCAGCTCCCGACTCACCGTCTGGACTTCAGCAGACCCAGCTCCCTACTCACCCGTCTGGACTTCAGCAGACCCAGCTCCCGACTCACCGTCTGGACTTCAGCAGACCCAGCTCCCGACTCACCGTCTGGACTTCAGCAGACCCAGCTCCCGACTCACCGTCTGGACTTCAGCAGACCCAGCTCCCTACTCACCGTCTGGACTTCAGCAGACCCAGCTCCCTACTCACCGTCTGGACTTCAGGAGACCCAGCTCCCGACTCACCGTCTGGACTTCAGCAGACCCAGCTCCCTACTCACCGTCTGGACTTCAGCAGACCCAGCTCCCGACTCACCGTCTGGACTTCAGCAGACCCAGCTCCCGACTCACCGTCTGGACTTCAGCAGACCCAGCTCCCGACTCACCGTCTGGACTTCAGCAGACCCAGCTCCCGACTCACCGTCTGGACTTCAGGAGACCCAGCTCCCGACTCACCGTCTGGACTTCAGCAGACCCAGCTCCCTACTCACCGTCTGGACTTCAGCAGACCCAGCTCCCGACTCACCGTCGCCATCCTCCTCCGTCTGCCGCCTGGACTTCAGCAGACCCAGCTCCCGACTCACCGTCGCCATCCTCCTCCGTCTGCCGTCTAGACTTCAGCAGACCCAGCTCCTGACTCACCGTCGCCATCCTCCTCCGTCTGCCGTCTGGACTTCAGCAGACCCAGCTCCCGACTCACCGTCTGGACTTCAGCAGCCCCAGCTCCCTACTCACCGTCGCCATCCTCCTCCGTCTACCGTCTGGACTTCAGCAGACCCAGCTCCCGACTCACCGTCTGGACTTCAGCAGACCCAGCTCCCTACTCACCGTCTGGACTTCAGGAGACCCAGCTCCCGACTCACCGTCTGGACTTCAGCAGACCCAGCTCCCGACTCACCGTCTGGACTTCAGCAGACCCAGCTCCCTACTCACCGTCTGGACTTCAGCAGACCCAGCTCCCTACTCACCGTCTGGACTTCAGGAGACCCAGCTCCCGACTCACCGTCTGGACTTCAGCAGACCCAGCTCCCGACTCACCGTCTGGACTTCAGCAGACCCAGCTCCCTACTCACCGTCTGGACTTCAGCAGACCCAGCTCCCTACTCACCGTCTGGACTTCAGCAGACCCAGCTCCCGACTCACCGTCGCCATCCTCCTCCGTCTGCCGCCTGGACTTCAGCAGACCCAGCTCCCGACTCACCGTCGCCATCCTCCTCCGTCTGCCGTCTAGACTTCAGCAGACCCAGCTCCTGACTCACCGTCGCCATCCTCCTCCGTCTGCCGTCTGGACTTCAGCAGACCCAGCTCCCTACTCACCGTCTGGACTTCAGCAGACCCAGCTCCCGACTCACCGTCTGGACTTCAGCAGACCCAGCTCCCGACTCACCGTCTGGACTTCAGCAGCCCCAGCTCCCTACTCACCGTCGCCATCCTCCTCCGTCTACCGTCTGGACTTCAGCAGACCCAGCTCCCGACTCACCGTCTGGACTTCAGCAGACCCAGCTCCCTACTCACCTTCGCCATCCTCCTCCGTCTGCCGTCTGGACTTCAGCAGACCCAACTACCTACTCACCGTCGCCATCCTCCTCCGTCTGCCGTCTGGACTTCAGCAGACCCAGCTCCCTACTCACCGTCTGGACTTCAGCAGACCCAGCTCCCTACTCACCGTCTGGACTTCAGCAGACCCAGCTCCCGACTCACCGTCTGGACTTCAGCAGACCCAGCTCCCGACTCACCTTCGCCATCCTCCTCCGTCTGCCGTCTGGCCTTCAGCAGACCCAGCTCCCGACTCACCGTCGCCATCCTCCTCCGTCTGCCGTCTGGACTTCAGCAGACCCAGCTCCCGACTCACCTTCGCCATCCTACTCAGTCTGCCGTCTGGACTTCCGCAGACACAGCTCCCTACTCACCGTCGCCATCCTCCTCCGTCTGCCGTCTGGACTTCAGCAGACCCAGCTCCCGACTCACCGTCGCCATCCTCCTCCGTCTGCCGCCTGGACTTCAGCAGACCCAGCTCCCGACTCACCTTCGCCATCCTACTCCGTCTGCCGTCTGGACTTCCGCAGACACAGCTCCCTACTCACCGTCGCCATCCTCCTCCGTCTGCCGTCTGGACTTCAGCAGACCCAGCTCCCGACTCACCTTCGCCATCCTACTCCGTCTGCCGTCTGGACTTCCGCAGACACAGCTCCCTACTCACCGTCGCCATCCTCCTCCGTCTGCCATCTGGACTTCAGCAGACCCAGCTCCCGACTCACCGTCGCCATCCTCCTCCGTCTGCCGCCTGGACTTCAGCAGACCCAGCTCCCTACTCACCGTCGCCATCCTCCTCCGTCTGCCGTCTGGACTTCAGCAGACCCAGCTCCCGACTCACCGTCGCCATCCTCCTCCGTCTGCCGCCTGGACTTCAGCAGACCCAGCTCCCTACTCACCGTCGCCATCCTCCTCCGTCTGCCGTCTGGACTTCAGCAGACCCAGCTCCCGACTCACCGTCGCCATCCTCCTCCGTCTGCCGCCTGGACTTCAGCAGACCCAGCTCCCGACTCACCGTCGCCATCCTCCTCCGTCTGCCGCCTGGACTTCAGCATACCCAGCTCCCGACTCACCGTCGCCATCCTCCTCCGTCTGCCGCCTGGACTTCAGCAGGTCGGCGTACCGGGCCAGACACTGCACCAGCACCTCCAGAATACCCACCTCGCGGTACACGTCCTTGAACAGGGGACTGAACCTGCCGAAGGAGGAGGGGTAGGGTACAGGTCACACACGGGTCATACGGAGGTCATACGAGATCTCACCCGGGATCACCCGGTCGCACACGGTCACACCCGGTCACACCCGGTCACACACGGTCACACACGGTCACACACGGTCACACACAGGTCACACACAGGTCACACAAGGTCACACAGGTCACACAGGTCACACAGGTTACACAAGGTCACACAGGTCACACAAGGTCACACCCGGTTCACACAGGTCACACAGGTTACACAAGGTCACACAGGTTACACAAGGTCACACACAGGTCACACAAGGTCACACCCGGTTCACACAGGTTACACAAGGTCACACAGGTCATACAGGTCACACAAGGTCACACCCGGTTCACACGCCGCCGCTTTGGTACACTATAGCGAAACACGCATCAGTTTTAAGAGCAGTAACCATATCAGCGACGAGGCACCAGACTTGTAAAATGGTGAATCAACGGACTCGGCTTGTCCCCGTCTTGTGGTCAGCCCGTCGGGCCCTGATAACGATCGGGGTTCACTGCCGCTGTGCGCTTCGACTGAGATGCAAGTTTGGTCACAAACTGCGTATATTCTGGACTGCAAAAGATACCTATATTATGTACTAGGTTTATTGCAAGCCAGCGCGCTCGTCTTTCCGTGGTATATGGGAAAAATCTGAGTATGAGCGGCCCGGCCCGTCCCGACCCGTGGCGACGCTTTTGAGAAGCGCATATCTCTGCAACCGCTCGTCCGATTGACAAGCGGGCTTCTTTGCTGAGCAGCCCCATCCAACCTACCCTGTTCGAGACCAGTACCGACTCATGTGGGTGACTACCACTGCGCGTGGCACGTGCCGCGTGAGGGGTTTTGAAAGGTGCTTTATGGCAAAAACTACTCAACGGCTGGGCAGATTGTGTGTAAATTTGATGTGTGGCTAGAAATCCCTCTGCCGCCACTTGTCCACAAGTCAGGGATGGGGTGCCTCTGCATGTGCGCACGTGCGCACGTGCGCACCCCTGTTCTATATCTCAGGAACGGCTGAACCGATTGCGCTCAAATGTGGTGTGTGGTTAGGGGCCACTCAGCCGCCACTTTCCTACAAGTCAGGGGTGGGGCATTCCACGATAGATTGGCCGAGGCATAACACCACCATATTTTATTTTTGGCTGTAATTTAGTCTAGGGAGTTATCATAGGCGGGGAAGCCAGCTGTGCCAACGCAAAAATATCCGAGTAGCGGTTTTCAAGATATAGCCTCGGACACGTTTCGGAGGTCACTCAGCAGGCCTACATTTGGCGGCTCGTAGTTCCCAAACCATTATAGTTACGACATCAAACCTGCATATTGAAGAAACTTGCATTGAACTGAGGGACATTTTTGCAATCTCGGATTTTTTTTGGACACGTGACCGCTTGACCTATTTTTGATGAGTGACCAGGACAATTCCTCAATTGAAAGTCGAATTTCCGTTTGAAGAAGATTCAAGCCTGGTCAACGTTCTTTCAGATAGACAAATAAAAAATGGCTTTCGACCTCCAAATAGGATTGTTGAGCCTCCTAATATGATAGATCGACAAAAAAAAAAACACCATCATCTTTGATTTCTCTCTGTAATTTCGTCTAGGTTGTCATCATAGGCGGGGAACCCAGCTGTGCCAACGAAAAAATAACCCGAGCAGCGGTTTCAAGACATCGGACACTTTTCGGAGGTCACTCAGCGGCTCGCTACATTTGACGGCTCGTACTTCACAAACCATTATAGTTACGACATCAAACCTATTATTGAAGAAACTCGCATTGAACCGAGGAACATTTTTGCAATCTCTGATTTTTGTTTTGTTTTGGGGACGCGTGACTACTTGACCTATTTGTTTATGAGTGACCAGGACAATTTCTCAATTGAAAGTCGAATTTCCGTTTGAAGACGATTCAAGCCTGGTCAATGTTCTTCCGGATAGACAAAATAAAAAATGATTTTCGGCCTCCAAATATAATTTTTGAGCCTCCTAATATCGACTCTAGGCGGCTCTCTTCTGAAAAGTGTCCGAGGCTATATCTTGAAAACCGCTGCTCGGATTATTTTTCCGTTGGCACAGCTGGCTTCCCCGCCTATGATAACCCCCTAGACCAAACTACAGAGAGAAATTAAATATGAGTGTTTTTTTTGTGTCGATCCATCATATTTGTCTGCCCCTGTAGCTCAGTTGCGAGAGCGCCGGACTTCTGACCTCACCCGGTAGTGGCAGCCCTGGTTCGAGTCGCTTCGGCGCTCGCTATTTGCCCGACTGGGATGGCCTGTGGCCGGTGGCAGCAATCGCCCTCAAGGTCCAGTGACGTCAGAGGGCGGGGCGGACCGTGTCCAGGTATGTCGGGCACGTAAAACTTCGCTTATAAATTCTGCCGGACGCCATGAATTGCTTGATCGGGTGGTGGGGTCAGGGCCTGCGCAACAAGCTATACTTAGCGCGGGTCCTGACCTCGGAAATCCACCCATTCAAAAACATTCGGACTAAATTTATTATTAAAAAAAAACAATATTAGGAGGCTCAAAAATCCTATTTGGAGGCCGACAACCATTGTTTTTATTTGTCTATCTGAAAGAACATTGACCAAGCTTGAATCTTCTTCAAACGGAAATTCTACTTTCAATTGAGGAATTTTCCTGGTCAATCATAAAAAAAAATAGGTCAAGCGATCCAAAAACCAAATATCCGGGATTGCAAAAATGTCCCTCCGTTCAATGCAAGTTTCTTCAATAACAGATTTGATGTCGTAACTATAATGGCTTGTGAACTACAAGCCGCCAAATGTAGGCCTACTGAGTGACCTCCGAAAAGTGCCCGAGGCTTATATCTTAAAAACCGCAACTTGGAGATTTGTTCGTTGGCACAGCTGGCTTGCCCGCCTATAACCCCCTAGACCAAATTACAGAGAGAAATAAAATATGATGGTGTTAATTTCCTTCTTTTTTTTTGGGGGGGGGGAGTCGATCTATCGTGGAATGCCCCGGGTGGGGTGCCTTTGCACGTGCGCACGTGCACACGTCTATTCTACATCTCAGGAACGGCTGACCCGTTTGTGTTCAAATTTGGTGTATGGTTAGGGACCTCTCAGCCGCCACTTTCCCATAAGTCAGGGATGGGGTGCCTCTGCACGTGAACAACCTTTTTTGTATCTCAGAATCTACTTGCCCAATCGAGTTGAAATTTACCATACATTTCCTTCGCGCTCGCTCGTTCATCGCCAACTACGGCGCCTTACCGGTAATACCTACTTTGTACATAAAACGTCGTTAAACGTACCCACGTAAATGTAACTTAGATATGTTCTGGAGTTCAGAACATACGTGGTTCGTATATCGGACTTGCATCTCGGCAGGGGCAGCGAGCCCTGGCCCGAATGGACCCGAAGGACCGAAAGGACTCACGGTGGACGCCCTGACGGGAGAAGTCGAGTCCGTTGATTCACCATTGTACAAGTCTGCAAGGCACACTCATTTGTTTATTGGGGGTTTCCGTTTTGGGACGCGACGACTGTTTCGGTGATGTTGCGTCCACGAGGCTCACACAGTCAAGAAGCTTCATTTCGAAGCCATTCTACTTAAAAGCGCCCTTGAACCACGCGATAACACAAACATAAATAATAAAACATAACATAAAACATAACATAAAACATAACATAAAACATAGCATAAAACATAACATAAAACATAACATAAAACATAACATAAAACATAACATAAAACATAACATAAAACATAACATAAAACATAACATAAAACATAACATAAAACATAACATAGAACATAACATAAAACATAACATAAAACACAACATAAAACATAACATAAAACATAACACATAACATAAAACACAACATAAAACATAACATAAAACATAACATAAAACATAACATAAAACATAACATAGAACATAACAAAAACATAACATAAAACATAACTTAAACATAACATAAAACATAACATAAAACATAACATAAAACATAACATAAAACATAACATAAAACATAACATAAAACATAACATAAAACATAACATACAACATAACATAAAACATAACATAAAACATAACATAAAACATAACATTAAACATAACATAAAACATAACATAAAACATAACATAAAACATAACATAAAACATAACATAAAACATAACATAAAACATAACATAAAACATAACATAAAACATAACATAAAACATAACATAAAACATAACTTAAACATAACATAAAACATAACATAAAAGATAACATAAAACATAACATAAAACATAACATTAAACATAACATAAAAGATAACATAAAAGATAACATAAAAGATAACATAAAACATAACACAAAACATAACATAAAACATAACATAAAACATAACATAAAACATAACATAAAAGATAACATAAAAGATAACATAAAAGATAACATAAAAGATAACATAAAAGATAACATAAAACATAACACAAAACATAACATAAAACATAACATAAATATAAACAACGATAACATGAACTGATGGCAACATTCGTTCAAAGTGGGAGGCTCTCAAGCTCAATCAGGTACTCATCGTCCGCTATTGCGCGCCCTGGAATTAGCAAATCATGTGCACAGGGACCCCACCCCTGACTTGTGGGAAAGTGGCGGCTGAGAGATCCATAACCACACTCCATATGTGAACACAATCGGCTCAGCCGTTCCTGAGATATAGAAGAGGGGTGTTCACGTGCGCACGTGCAGACACCCCACTCCTGACTTGTGGGAAAGTGGCGGCTGAGAGGTTCCTAACCACTAGTGGTGTCAATCGGATACCGAAATTTTGGTAACCGAAAAAGAAAAGAAAAAAAATGTGACCGACTTGGTAATCGGTCGGTCAGGCTTGTACATTTTTGGACACTTTTCGGTCAGCCTAATCTTAAACAATTCACTTTTTTTGTCACACTTGTACACATATCCTGCAAATTTGCTCCAAATGCAATCCATTAATGTAAATACTAAATAGAACACATCATTATTATATCAAGATTGAAGATATTGCTCACAAGAGGAAGTGAGGTCCTTAAAAATAAGTATTGTATACCATCTTAAGTAGGACGCACAAACCAGTAACCAGTATGCCCCTCCAACTTTGGCCAGATCAAATTGATTTCTTCCCATGTATGTATTTATGTATAATATGTATTATGCTGCAAATTAATATGAAATGATTGAAGTCACATTTTTCCATCCTGTTTGCAATGTGCTTTCGGTCTTGCTTGCAGCATCCACTACTTTGCTTTGTAAATGTATTTAGTTCCTTTTTCACAATCATACTGTCTTTTTGGAAACTGTACATGTGTGTTTTATGATGTTAAACAAAGCTATTTTTGCCAGTGTGTTATCTACATGAATAAGTGTAACATTCGAAAATCGGTCAAATTTTGGACATTTTTAGCTTCAACCAAAATCGGCCGGTATTCGGTCAACCGAAATGCCTCCCATTCGGTATCGGTTTGGAATCGGTCAGGATTTTGTTTTTTGGAAAATGACATAACTACTAACGACACACCAAATTTGAACACAATCGGCTCAGCCGTTCCTGAGATATAGAATAGGAGTGTGCACGTGCGCACGTGCGCACGTGAACACAGTATAATCGTGTCGTTATCAGCTCGCTGTTATAGCGATGATTATGTGGGTCATAGATAACTGTAGTAACATAGATAACTGTAGTAACATAGATAACTGTAGTAACATAGATAACTGTAGTAACATAGATAACTGTAGTACTGTCCAGCCTACCAGGGGCCACGCGAGCGGCGCTTGCCGACGATGGAGGAGGTGCTGAATGGCAGCGCCGCCGACATATGGTGCAGGAGATGGGCCAGATCCCCCCGGACCCAGCCTAAACTGGCGAAGAAGAAGTCTCACCTGAGAATGCTGTCGGGTCTCACCTGAGAATGTTGTCGGGTCTCACCTGAGAATGCTGTCGGGTCTCACCTGAGAATGCTGTCGGGTCTCACCTGAGAATGTTGTCGGGTCTCACCTGAGAATGCTGTAGGGTCTCACCTGAGAATGTTGTCGGGTCTCACCTGAGAATGATGTAGGGTCTCACCTGAGAATGTTGTCGGGTCTCACCTGAGAATGCTGTAGGGTCTCACCTGAGAATGTTGTCGGGTCTCACCTGAGAATGCTGTAGGGTCTCACCTGATAATGTTGTCGGGTCTCACCTGAGAATGATGTAGGGTCTCACCTGAGAATGTTGTCGGGACTCACCTGAGAATGCTGAGCAGGGACTCCATACATCGCAGACTGCAGTCGAGCGAGCAGTGCTGCTTCAGCAGGATGCTGCAGGAGATCAGCTCCTTGACCGGCACGTAGTTCAGCTGGAACACCACCAGCTCCAGCAGCTCGAAAAACTTGTCCTGCCGGGTGGGACGGCCGGCAGGGGTCAGGAGGTGGACACAGATGACAGAACTCTGCACACTTAAGGTCATAGTCAACAGTCATTGCCGGCTGCGGTAGAATTCTATATAAAAAAAAAACAGACGGGTAGGTGGCAGGGCTGAATCTATGTTGCATGCTGTGGCACTGCATTGTTGTGCGATTGGAACCACGGATCATCGCCTGCTTCCGTTCTCCAATGTGAGGCCATCAACATCGAGCAGGACGGAGGTCTGGGTGGTATTCAAGCGTCTCAGGCGAGGGCAGGGTCAAAGGTGAACGGACTGATAGCCAACAAAGTCCAGAGGTGTTGCGGTCAGGACTGGAATACCAGAAAATTACATCCATTTTTCTCTATTTCGCTGCCATTCAAATGGCCGAATGTTGAAACAATAAAATCCGACGACGGGCCACTCGAAAGACGGGTGGTAGCAAGATGGCCGAGGTCTTAGTCATCGCCAGATATACAGCTTATCAGGGATACCTGCACGGAACCGAACCATTAGATGGTAGGTGCATGGTAGGTGCATGGTATGTGCATGGTATGTGCATGGTAGGTGCATGGTAGGTGCATGGTAGGTGCATGGTAGGTGCATGGTATGTGCATGGTAGGTGCATGGTAGGTGCATGGTAGGTGCATGGTAGGTGAACGCACGCACATGCGGCCCCAGACGCGCACGCACGATCCTACGGCCATAAACACAAACGCAAACACACAAACCTACACAAACAACCTACACAAACACAGGCATCCGTATAAACAGCCACAACATGTTTCCTGTTCCACCACTGAAGTATCCACTCAGACTCATTCATATTGGCACACTCACTACTCACATCAGCCGCTTACCGATCAAGGATTCCTCAGACACTCAGGAAATTAACGCCATAACGCTGAAAACAATATGCAGATCTTTCAAGCACACAAACCCGAACAACTCAAACTAAAGCCCAGTGCGCAGCAAATCTTCCAGTGAAAATGATGTGGGGCTCTAAGCGCCTTATCTGCTAGGGTTGTAGTCCAACAAACTCTCACCCCATGCCCACCATCACCCATCCGACCCCTACCAACCTGCGCCTCGTTCGGCTTCAGATGTATCTTCTCGGCGAACTGCGAGATAGTGTGTTGGCTCTCCAGTATGAAGTAGTTGGCCCGGTCGGCGTGGTAGACGCTGGATATGGTGTCCAGAATGACGCAGCAGAGCGAGCAGCAGGTGGCGCGCAGGAACACCGTCTGCAGCACGTGGAACGCGTGCACGTTCCGAACACTGGTGCCTGGGCAACAGCGGAGGGGAGCATCAGTTGGGTTTTAGGGCGCCTCAGCTACGCAGGTTTCATTATCATTATATTAGGGTTTTAGGGCGCCTACTCAGGGTTTTAGGGTGCCTCAGCTGCTCAGGCTTAATTTTCATGAGATAATGATAATGAAGCCTGAGCAGCTGAGGCACCCTAAAACCCTGAGTAGGCGCCCTAAAACCCTGAGATAATGATAATGAAGCCTGAGCAGCTGAGGCACCCTAAAACCCTGAGTAGGCGCCCTAAATCAGGGTTTTAGGGCGCCTACTCAGGGTTTTAGGGTGCCTCAGCTACTCAGGCTTCATCATCATTATCTCAGGGTTTTAGGGCGCCTACTCAGGGTTTTAGGGCGCCTCAGCTATTCATGCTAGGTGACACCCGGAGGGAGAGGGAGCACCGTTAGAGCACAACGCTGGTTGAGGAGCTCAGTGCGAAGAGCACAGCTGTAACACTGTTGGATCACACACGGCAGATTAGAGGCGTTTTGAGAAAGCGAGGCTATGGTGAAAAGAGGCAGCGGTGAGAGCGGGCCAACGGCCTCGTCACAGTGTCCCAAAATTCCACCTTTGCTTGAGTGTCAGAGTAGAAAATTCGAGCAAAAGAAGACCATGAGAGTGGAAAATCATGTACAAAATGGCACAATATATTTGTTTTGAATATGAAAAGCAGTAGTTTTCGGTGACATCGTATATGTTTAGTCAATATTTTTTTCAAAATAAATATAAATTCATAATTTGGAAGTCGAAAATTCACTCCTGAAATGGGGAGAGTGGAAAATTATTCATATTTGGGTGTCATTTCCCACCCAAATAAATACATTTTGGGACACTGGGCCTCGACTCCGACTGAACGCACTTTGCTCAGGTCTCAATGGTCAGCGGACGCGCAGTCGCATGCACAGCCCGATATGCTATCGGATATATCAGCTAACGCTCGCTCGGCCTTCCGTGGTATATGGGGAAAATCCGAATATGAGCGGCCCGACCCGGCCCGGCCCGTGGCGACGCTTTTGACAAGCTCATATCTCTGCAACCGCACGTCTGATTGACAAGCGGGCTTCTTTGCTGAGCAGCCCCATCCAACCTACCCTGTTTGAGGCCAGTGCCGACTCACGTGGGTGACTACCACTGCGCGTGGCGCGTGCCGCGTGAGGGGTGTTGAAAAGTGTTTTCTCGCAATAACTCCGCAACGGCTGAGACGATTGTGTTCAAATTTGGTGTGTGGTTAGGGACCCCTCAGCCGCCACTTTCCCACAAGCTATTGGCGGGGTGCCTCTGCACGTGCGCACGTGCACACCCCTATTCTATATAGCATAGGCATAACTAGTCAAAAACATAGGCATAGCATAGGCATAACAAGTCACAGACATAGGCATGGCATAGGCATAACTAGTCATATACATTGACATAGCATATATATAATTAGTCACAGACATAGACATAGCATAGGCATAACTAGTCATAGGCATAATCATAACATATAACTAGTCATAATTTACATAGCATAGGCATAACTTGTCATATACATAGGCACAGCATAGACATAACTAGTCACAGACATAGGCATAGCAGACATAACTAGTCATAGGCATAATCATAACATATAACTGGTCATAATTTACATAGCATAGGCATAACTAGTCATATACATAGGTATAGCATAGGCATAACTAGTCATATACATAGGCACAGCATAGGCATAACTAGTCACAGACATAGGCATAGCATAGGCATAACTAGGCATATGCATAGGCACAGCATAGACATAACTAGTCACAGACATAGGCATAGCATAGGCATAACTAGTCACAGACATAGGCATAGCATAGGCATAACTAGTCATATACATAGGCACAGCATAGGCATAACTAGTCACAGACATAGGCATAGCATAGGCATAACTAGTCATGCCTATGTTAGGCATATCATAAAGACAACTAGTCATATACATAGGCATAGCATAGGCATAACTAGTCACAGACATAGGCATAGCATAGGCATAACTAGTCATAGACATAGGCATAGCATAGGCATAACTAGTCATATACATATGCATATCATAGGCATAACTAGTCACAGACATAGGCATAGCATAGGCATAACTAGTCATAACTAGTCATATGCATAATCATAGCATATAACTAGTCATAATTTGCATAGCATAGGCATAACTAGTCATATACATAGGTATATCATAGGCATAACTAGTCGAGTCATGACTTATATTATATGCTCTCGTAAACGGGTGACGATGCGTGACGTGTACGTCACCCATAGTATCGGCGTAGGCGTAACTCGATAACATATCACATGGGAACATACGAACTTCACTTTACATTCAGTTTCCCTGACACTTGCTGCTAGTTGTAAGTGCATATCATCACTTGTCACTGCGCATGCGCACAGCTGCTGCTGGTACTGCTCTGATCGTTCAGTCGGTATCTAGCAGTCGGCCAGGTAACATCGCTACACCGACTCTTCTGTCACTCCTGCGCATGCGCAGATCATCTGGTACTGCTCGGATCGTTCAGTCGGTATCTAACAGTCGGCCCGGTAACATCGCTACAAGGCTCTAGATACTAGGTAGACCCGTCCGGGGTAGGCAGCGAATGGGGGTGACGTCAGAGGCACGTGACGTCACACGCTCCCTATTCAAATAGTGTTAAATTGGCCTACTTTCACGTCCTACCCTGGTCCACAAAAATGGTTGGGGGCCCGCCAGCCTATAATGGGCCGCCGTTGCGGCCCGCCGATTGTTTCTTAGTACGCAAAATTGTATTGCATTTCTAATGCTCACTTTTCCGAGAAATCCACCAAGAGAGTTGGTAAAATTATGTGCTTTTATTCAAGACAGAATATTGCGCCCAAATCACCATGACGAACAGTTGAAACGTCTTCTTTATCAAATTTATTCAATGTAAAACATAATGCAACCTCACACACACCCTCAACCCCCTCCTACCCACCCCTGATCCCTGTATCCCTCCTACACCATGAAGGGCACTCTGGCTGCCTTGGAGGTCAGGTTGTCCACGGCCTTGGACACAGTCCAGTCCTTCGCGTTTTCACTGCGCCGGATGAAGTGGCCGTGCTCCCCACCCTCAGGGCCTCTCTGATGACCCCCTCGCTGTGCTGCACCTCGGGGCCATTGATCGCCACCCTCAGCTCATTCTCCAGGCGCACCTGGTCCGTGATGCCCCGCACGCTGCTGCTGTGGTGCTCCAGGACGGAGACCCAGGACTCCACTATCGCCTCCACCCCCTGCGACGGGCAGGCCCTGGCCAGCACGGACAGTACCCCTCGATATCCTTACACAGCTCCTCCTTAGGGTTCAGCAGCTTGGAGATGATCTCCTTGCTGGTGAGCTCCATGGCGCGCTCTACCTTGCCGAGCTGCTCCAGCCGCCTGCAATACTCCCGGTACTGCACCCTCATCTCCTCCTCAGGCACCCTGGCGAACACCGACGGCTCGAAGAAGGAGGCGGCGTTTTTGAAGCTCCTCCAGGTGAGGGTGGAGACGTTCACGGCGCCGTTGGTCTTGATCTTGACTATGTCGGAGGAGATACTGAGAAGCTTCCTGGCGTGGTTGATCATGACCATGTCGGAGGAGATACTGAGAAGCTTCCTGGCGTGGTTGATCATGACCATGTCGGAGGAGATACTGAGAAGCTTCCTGGCGTGGTTGATCTTGACCATGTCGGAGGAGATACTGAGAAGCTTCCTGGCGTGGTTGATCTTGACCATGTCGGAGGAGATACTGCGAAGCTTCCTGGCGTGGTTGATCATGACCATGTCGGAGGAGATACTGAGAAGCTTCCTGGCGTGGTTGATCATGACCATGTCGGAGGAGATACTGAGAAGCTTCCTGGCGTGGTTGATCATGACCATGTCGGAGGAGATACTGAGAAGCTTCCTGGCGTGGTTGATCATGACCATGTCGGAGGAGATACTGAGAAGCTTCCTGGCGTGGTTGATCTTGACCATGTCGGAGGAGATACTGAGAAGCTTCCTGGCGTGGTTGATCTTGACCATGTCGGAGGAGATACTGAGAAGCTTCCTGGCGTGGTTGATCTTGACCATGTCGGAGGAGAAACTGAGAAGCTTCCTGGCGTGGTTGATCTTAACCATGTCGGAGGAGATACTGAGAAGCTTCCTGGCGTGGTTGATCATGACCATGTCGGAGGAGATACTGAGAAGCTTCCTGGCGTGGTTGATCTTGACCATGTCGGAGGAGATACTGAGAAGCTTCCTGGCGTGGTTGATCATGACCATGTCGGAGGAGATACTGAGAAGCTTCCTGGCGTGGTTGATCTTGACCATGTCGGAGGAGATACTGAGAAGCTTCCTGGCGTGGTTGATCTTGACCATGTCGGAGGAGATACTGAGAAGCTTCCTGGCGTGGTTGATCATGACCATGTCGGAGGAGATACTGAGAAGCTTCCTGGCGTGGTTGATCTTGACCATGTCGGAGGAGATACTGAGAAGCTTCCTGGCGTGGTTGATCTTGACCATGTCGGAGGAGATACTGAGAAGCTTCCTGGCGTGGTTGATCTTGACCATGTCGGAGGAGATACTGAGAAGCTTCCTGGCGTGGTTGATCTTGACCATGTCGGAGGAGATACTGAGAAGCTTCCTGGCGTGGTTGATCATGACCATGTCGGAGGAGATACTGAGAAGCTTCCTGGCGTGGTTGATCTTGACCATGTCGGAGGAGATACTGAGAAGCTTCCTGGCGTGGTTGATCATGACCATGTCGGAGGAGATACTGAGAAGCTTCCTGGCGTGGTTGATCATGACCATGTCGGAGGAGATACTGAGAAGCTTCCTGGCGTGGTTGATCTTGACCATGTCGGAGGAGATACTGAGAAGCTTCCTGGCGTGGTTGATCTTGACCATGTCGGAGGAGATACTGAGAAGCTTCCTGGCGTGGTTGATCATGACCATGTCGGAGGAGATACTGAGAAGCTTCCTGGCGTGGTTGATCATGACCATGTCGGAGGAGATACTGAGAAGCTTCATGGCGTGGTTGATCATGACCATGTCGGAGGAGATACTGAGAAGCTTCCTGGCGTGGTTGATCATGACCATGTCGGAGGAGATACTGAGAAGCTTCCTGGCGTGGTTGATCATGACCATGTCGGAGGAGATACTGAGAAGCTTCCTGGCGTGGTTGATCTTGACCATGTCGGAGGAGATACTGAGAAGCTTCCTGGCGTAGTTGATCATGACCATGTCGGAGGAGATACTGAGAAGCTTCCTGGCGTGGTTGATCTTGACCATGTCGGAGGAGATACTGAGAAGCTTCCTGGCGTGGTTGATCTTGACCATGTCGGAGGAGATACTGAGAAGCTTCCTGGCGTGGTTGATCTTGACCATGTCGGAGGAGAAACTGAGAAGCTTCCTGGCGTGGTTGATCTTGACCATGTCGGAGGAGATACTGAGAAGCTTCCTGGCGTGGTAGATCATGACCATGTCGGAGGAGATACTGAGAAGCTTCCTGGCGTGGTTGATCTTGACCATGTCGGAGGAGATACTGAGAAGCTTCCTGGCGTGGTTGATCATGACCATGTCGGAGGAGATACTGAGAAGCTTCCTGGCGTGGTTGATCTTGACCATGTCGGAGGAGATACTGAGAAGCTTCCTGGCGTGGTTGATCTTGACCATGTCGGAGGAGATACTGAGAAGCTTCCTGGCGTGGTTGATCATGACCATGTCGGAGGAGATACTGAGAAGCTTCCTGGCGTGGTTGATCTTGACCATGTCGGAGGAGATACTGAGAAGCTTCCTGGCGTGGTTGATCTTGACCATGTCGGAGGAGATACTGAGAAGCTTCCTGGCGTGGTTGATCTTGACCATGTCGGAGGAGATACTGAGAAGCTTCCTGGCGTGGTTGATCTTGACCATGTCGGAGGAGATACTGAGAAGCTTCCTGGCGTGGTTGATCATGACCATGTCGGAGGAGATACTGAGAAGCTTCCTGGCGTGGTTGATCTTGACCATGTCGGAGGAGATACTGAGAAGCTTCCTGGCGTGGTTGATCATGACCATGTCGGAGGAGATACTGAGAAGCTTCCTGGCGTGGTTGATCTTGACCATGTCGGAGGAGATACTGAGAAGCTTCCTGGCGTGGTTGATCATGACCATGTCGGAGGAGATACTGAGAAGCTTCCTGGCGTGGTTGATCTTGACCATGTCGGAGGAGATACTAGGAAGCTTCCTGGCGTGGTTGATCTTGACCATGTCGGAGGAGATACTGAGAAGCTTCCTGGCGTGGTTGATCTTGACCATGTCGGAGGAGATACTGAGAAGCTTCCTGGCGTGGTTGATCATGACCATGTCGGAGGAGATACTGAGAAGCTTCCTGGCGTGGTTGATCTTGACCATGTCGGAGGAGATACTGAGAAGCTTCCTGGCGTGGTTGATCTTGACCATGTCGGAGGAGATACTGAGAAGCTTCCTGGCGTGGTTGATCTTGACCATGTCGGAGGAGATACTGAGAAGCTTCCTGGCGTGGTTGATCATGACCATGTCGGAGGAGATACTGAGAAGCTTCCTGGCGTGGTTGATCATGACCATGTCGGAGGAGATACTGAGAAGCTTCCTGGCGTGGTTGATCTTGACCATGTCGGAGGAGATACTGAGAAGCTTCCTGGCGTGGTTGATCATGACCATGTCGGAGGAGATACTGAGAAGCTTCCTGGCGTGGTTGATCATGACCATGTCGGAGGAGATACTGAGAAGCTTCCTGGCGTGGTTGATCTTGACCATGTCGGAGGAGATACTGAGAAGCTTCCTGGCGTGGTTGATCTTGACCATGTCGGAGGAGATACTGAGAAGCTTCCTGGCGTGGTTGATCATGACCATGTCGGAGGAGATACTGAGAAGCTTCCTGGCGTGGTTGATCATGACCATGTCGGAGGAGATACTGAGAAGCTTCCTGGCGTGGTTGATCATGACCATGTCGGAGGAGATACTGAGAAGCTTCCTGGCGTGGTTGATCATGACCATGTCGGAGGAGATACTGAGAAGCTTCCTGGCGTGGTTGATCTTGACCATGTCGGAGGAGATACTGAGAAGCTTCCTGGCGTGGTTGATCATGACCATGTCGGAGGAGATACTGAGAAGCTTCCTGGCGTGGTTGATCTTGACCATGTCGGAGGAGATACTGAGAAGCTTCCTGGCGTGGTTGATCTTGACCATGTCGGAGGAGATACTGAGAAGCTTCCTGGCGTGGTTGATCATGACCATGTCGGAGGAGATACTGAGAAGCTTCCTGGCGTGGTTGATCATGACCATGTCGGAGGAGATACTGAGAAGCTTCCTGGCGTGGTTGATCATGACCATGTCGGAGGAGATACTGAGAAGCTTCCTGGCGTGGTTGATCTTGACCATGTCGGAGGAGATACTGAGAAGCTTCCTGGCGTGGTTGATCTTGACCATGTCGGAGGAGATACTGAGAAGCTTCCTGGCGTGGTTGATCATGACCATGTCGGAGGAGATACTGAGAAGCTTCCTGGCGTGGTTGATCATGACCATGTCGGAGGAGATACTGAGAAGCTTCCTGGCGTGGTTGATCATGACCATGTCGGAGGAGATACTGAGAAGCTTCCTGGCGTGGTTGATCTTGACCATGTCGGAGGAGATACTGAGAAGCTTCCTGGCGTGGTTGATCATGACCATGTCGGAGGAGATACTGAGAAGCTTCCTGGCGTGGTTGATCATGACCATGTCGGAGGAGATACTGAGAAGCTTCCTGGCGTGGTTGATCATGACCATGTCGGAGGAGATACTGAGAAGCTTCCTGGCGTGGTTGATCATGACCATGTCGGAGGAGATACTGAGAAGCTTCCTGGCGTGGTTGATCATGACCATGTCGGAGGAGATACTGAGAAGCTTCCTGGCGTGGTTGATCATGACCATGTCGGAGGAGATACTGAGAAGCTTCCTGGCGTGGTTGATCATGACCATGTCGGAGGAGATACTGAGAAGCTTCCTGGCGTGGTTGATCATGACCATGTCGGAGGAGATACTGAGAAGCTTCCTGGCGTGGTTGATCATGACCATGTCGGAGGAGATACTGAGAAGCTTCCTGGCGTGGTTGATCATGACCATGTCGGAGGAGATACTGAGAAGCTTCCTGGCGTGGTTGATCATGACCATGTCGGAGGAGATACTGAGAAGCTTCCTGGCGCGGTTGATCATGACCATGTCGGAGGAGATACTGAGAAGCTTCCTGGCGTGGTTGATCATGACCATGTCGGAGGAGATACTGAGAAGCTTCCTGGCGTGGTTGATCTTGACCATGTCGGAGGAGATACTGAGAAGCTTCCTGGCGTGGTTGATCTTGACCATGTCGGAGGAGATACTGAGAAGCTTCCTGGCGTGGTTGATCATGACCATGTCGGAGGAGATACTGAGAAGCTTCCTGGCGTGGTTGATCATGACCATGTCGGAGGAGATACTGAGAAGCTTCCTGGCGTGGTTGATCATGACCATGTCGGAGGAGATACTGAGAAGCTTCCTGGCGTGGTTGATCTTGACCATGTCGGAGGAGATACTGAGAAGCTTCCTGGCGTGGTTGATCTTGACCATGTCGGAGGAGATACTGAGAAGCTTCCTGGCGTGGTTGATCTTGACCATGTCGGAGGAGATACTGAGAAGCTTCCTGGCGTGGTTGATTATGACCATGTCGGAGGAGATACTGAGAAGCTTCCTGGCGTGGTTGATCATGACCATGTCGGAGGAGATACTGAGAAGCTTCCTGGCGTGGTTGATCATGACCATGTCGGAGGAGATACTGAGAAGCTTCCTGGCGTGGTTGATCTTGACCATGTCGGAGGAGATACTGAGAAGCTTCCTGGCGTGGTTGATCTTGACCATGTCGGAGGAGATACTGAGAAGCTTCCTGGCGAGGTTGATCATGACCATGTCGGAGAAACTGAGAAGCTTCCTGGCGTGGTTGATCTTGACCATGTCGGAGGAGATACTGAGAAGCTTCCTGGCGTGGTTGATCATGACCATGTCGGAGGAGATACTGAGAAGCTTCCTGGCGTGGTTGATCATGACCATGTCGGAGGAGATACTGAGAAGCTTCCTGGCGTGGTTGATCCTGACCATGTCGGAGGAGATACTGAGAAGCTTCCTGGCGTGGTTGATCATGACCATGTCGGAGGAGATACTGAGAAGCTTCCTGGCGTGGTTGATCATGACCATGTCGGAGGAGATACTGAGAAGCTTCCTGGCGTGGTTGATCTTGACCATGTCGGAGGAGATACTGAGAAGCTTCCTGGCGTGGTTGATCATGACCATGTCGGAGGAGATACTGAGAAGCTTCCTGGCGTGGTTGATCATGACCATGTCGGAGGAGATACTGAGAAGCTTCCTGGCGTGGTTGATCTTGACCATGTCGGAGGAGATACTGAGAAGCTTCCTGGCGTGGTTGATCTTGACCATGTCGGAGGAGATACTGAGAAGCTTCCTGGCGTGGTTGATCATGACCATGTCGGAGGAGATACTGAGAAGCTTCCTGGCGTGGTTGATCATGACCATGTCGGAGGAGATACTGAGAAGCTTCCTGGCGTGGTTGATCTTGACCATGTCGGAGGAGATACTGAGAAGCTTCCTGGCGTGGTTGATCTTGACCATGTCGGAGGAGATACTGAGAAGCTTCCTGGCGTGGTTGATCATGACCATGTCGGAGGAGATACTGAGAAGCTTCCTGGCGTGGTTGATCATGACCATGTCGGAGGAGATACTGAGAAGCTTCCTGGCGTGGTTGATCTTGACCATGTCGGAGGAGATACTGAGAAGCTTCCTGGCGTGGTTGATCTTGACCATGTCGGAGGAGATACTGAGAAGCTTCCTGGCGTGGTTGATCATGACCATGTCGGAGGAGATACTGAGAAGCTTCCTGGCGTGGTCTTGATCTTGACCATGTCGGAGGAGATACTGAGAAGCTTCCTGGCGTGGTTGATCATGACCATGTCGGAGGAGATACTGAGAAGCTTCCTGGCGTGGTTGATCATGACCATGTCGGAGGAGATACTGAGAAGCTTCCTGGCGTGGTTGATCATGACCATGTCGGCGCCGCTGTACAGCTTCTCACCCAGTCCCTCGAACAGGAAGGTGACCACCTCGCCGGCCCTCTTGTACACCTTCTCCGCCGTGGACTTCCTGCCCTCCTCCAGCCACTCCCTTGACATCCCGGCACCCGCTCTGGTCTTGGTGGAGTCCGTGGTGAGCTGCCCCAGCACCACCCCTCTGAAGCTCCCCTTCTCCAGGACCTCCCTGGTGTCGGTGTGGAGGCTGGGCCAGTAGCAGAGCTTCCCTTCCATGGACGTGGTGCAGGGACAGTTCTCCAGCTTCACCGTGTCTACCATGTCCTTCATCTTGTCCATCTCATTCATGAACTTGTCGTGGCGCTCGTGGGGCAAGATGTCGACGATCTGGAGGATGTTGGAGATAACCCCGTACCTAGTGTACACATCGACAAGGGCAGAGAGGCTGAGGACGAACAGGTAGTTCATGATGGAGCCCTGCACCTCGTCCGCCCTCTCCACCTTCTCCCTCTCAGTGGAGTTGCCGGTGCGATGATCCTCTTTCACCCTCTCCAGGGTGGTCACCAGGGCGGGGAAGACGGACCTGAACTTGCTGTCCAAGGCCGCCGAGTTGGCGAACTTCGTCTCGGAGAAGGAGGCGGGCCTGTACATCTTGAACTCGTACTCTTCGCCCTTCTCCAGCTCCATGCACACGTCAAAGAACTGGTTCCAGCCCTTTCCCCAGGCCACCTGCTTCGCCCCCTTCCCCACCACCACCGTTACATCGTTCACCCAAGCGAACTTCCTGGCGTGGGGCTTCTTGGGGTTCCTCATGGCTGTGTCCACGGTGGCGGCCAGGTGCATTTGGTCCCACGTGTTGGAGATGCGCGTGCCGTAGTGACGGGAGAGCTCCTCCGCCACCTTGCACCTCGTGTACACGCCGTCCCCGGTGAAGCCCACCACCTGCTCCTTCGTCACGTAGCCGCCCACCACGGCCACAATGTTATCCTTCAGATACTCCCCGTACCCCTTGGGACACTTCGGGGCGCCGAGAAAGACGGGGATGAGGAGCTCCTTGGCGCCGGGAACGATGGTGATGATGTCCACCAGTTGCCTGGTCTCCCTCTGGTGAGTCGCCTTGTCCGCCATGATGTTGACGGGGGGCCTGCAGCCGGTGGCCAGCATGGGGTTGGCCAGCACCTCCTGCCACTTCCCCATCACCGCCGCCGCCAGGCTCGGGATGAATTTGGGCACTAAGTGGAAGCTGTGGTTAAGCTCACCCATGTCGGTCCCGTTGGCGGCGCTGATCTGGACGAGCAGGGGAAGTCGGTGTCGGGTCTGCCTCCCTTCACTAGGTAACAGACCAGTCTCCCCAACCTCACCCCCACCATCATGTTCCTGCCATCCTCCTTTATCACCATCGCCTCTTTCTTCTCAGCTTCTGCCGCCTTTTCTTTGTGACTTTTTCTTTTCAGATGCTGTTTCAGGTTGGTTTTCAGATTTGAGAACTTCTTGTCCATGTATCCTACGGTGAAGTCGGCAGCCAGGAGCCTATAGTACCCGAAGGAGACACCGTCCACCACACGGATCACCCTGCCACCATCCTTAAACTCTTCATATTCGAACTGTGGAACCTCCTCAACAATTTCCCTTATACTTCTGGCGCTATCCAGAAGAGAGTTTACGTCAGTTCTATCTCTCTTCGTCACCTCCTCCTTTACCCCTAGGCTTTCCCTAAAGTTCTTAAACACCGATTCTAGCTGCTTTACTTGTTTTCCCACTTCCACATAAGCCTTAGCTGCCTGCACCCTCCTGGCAGCAGCCTCGAGGTCATCATTGCAGTCAGACACATCCACGGCTCCTATTTTTTTGGCCAACTCCTCGATCTCCCTTCCGAGAGCGGCAGGAACTTCGGTGTCTTCTTCCTCTTGTTCGTCTTCTTTTTCTTTGGCTTCACCACCACCTTCCTCCATATCTTCATCGTCAATTGTATCGTCACTTTTTGTAGTTGGGGAGGTATGACGTATGCAGTTTCCAAACTGTCACCAATTGATATGTGTAGCATCAGACTCTATCGCTAAAAGCTTGCATTTTTACGTTGCATTTCGCGTACATAAATGGAAAAGGTATTGTATTTGAGCATATTCATGATTAAAACTATCTCTTTGATATTATGGCTACTGGGCACTGTCTACGTCATTAGTTTACACTTTACAATGAGCAATCATTTGTCTGCACAGTACGCACTGCGCAGTGCCGCCATTTACATTGCGGGCTCGGTCGCGTGATTTTTTTGTAGACGAAGAAGTGCCACATATTGTTTTAAAATTCGGCGTGGGCATCGTCCGGTTATCACTTCTTTGTCTATCTAAAAAAAAAACGCGGCTCGGGAGAGTCGGGAATTCGGGTTGGCTATCAGGCGACAACGGTGGGATTCGCCTAACCTAACCTAACCTAACCTATCCCTTGGAGCCAATTTAAATATTTGTTTAAAAAAAAATCGGCCGAAATCCTCAATGTGTCATGACGTTTCGGTGATTTTAAGTCATTTACGGTGATGAAGTTAGTCATTTCGGTGATGGGATTAATTTATTCCCTTCACATTGAGTACTCAGTCATCATTGAATAAATTAAGTCATCCTTAAATATAGCTTTGTACTTGCAACAAGTTAAAATGGCTGTGAATTTGCTAAATTTCCGATTGTTTATCAAATTGAAGCCCAAAAATGACACATTAACACGTGTTATTTGTAAAATACTACAATACACATCCTTGCTTATATAATAACGTCATCAAAACGCAAAATCTAAATTAACTAGCTTTAACCCGCGCACTGTAGGGGGTTTGCGCCGAACACGAACTGCAGGGGGGTTGATTTCCGCCCCCCGTGAGATCTGGAAAACTACGCTACGTAGCGACAAGCAGAAAACGGCATTTGATAGCTTGATACAAGTTCTATCGAAAGTATTTCAGTATTTTTTTAGGTCAGGTCAAAATTGTGGTCACCAGAGGTCATCAAAGGTCAAATTTTCCAGTTTTTCCTGTTTTAGGACTTCGCTCCCGAAATTCCCATATATCTCGGAAACTATGCTAGTTAGCAACAAACGGAAAAAGGCAAACGACAGCCAGTGAAATTTTCAATCGACCAAATCTCCTCAAATTTGATCTCAGGTCAATATTTTAGGCTCCAGAGGTCAAAAAAGGGAAAAGTGCTGTGTTTTTTGTTGTTGCAAAATCGTGTTTCACTATTTACTTTAACTTAATAAAGATAACGGAACACTGTTTACGCCATTGTGTTTATATCGTCAAGGCGTTTCGAATGACATACATGGTGACCTTGTTAAGTCAACTTACAAATTTGACCTCAGGTCAAGGTCAAGTGGTGACTCAAGTAGGGCATGTTGCATATGGGAAGACGTGTCTCGACGAGACAAACACATTGCTGTCTGTTTTACTTCTCTATCTGCATTATGTCGGGAGTTATTGACAACAACAAAAACTGATGATGACTTCGCATGATCTCAAATGACCCCATAGGGGTCACTGAACAAAACTTACACTTGGATCAAGAAAATCCTATAATAACATGATCCAGAAGTAATTGGACTAATATCATGCATATCCTTGAAATAGGAAGCATTTTTATATTTCCCCATTGACTTATTATGGGGCGTCGAACGTGCACAATTTCAACAGCCATCCAGGAGACAGTCGCAGGTCACATAAGGCTGATCCCCTCCCCACCGCATCCTCCATCCTCCGCGTCACCTACCGTCCATCAACGGGCAACCAGGAGACAGTTCTGGAGGTCACACAAGGATGGTCCCCTTCCCACCTTCCACCATCCACCCCTGGCACCTACCGAGTACCAGCAGCACGTCAGCACGATACCTCCTCCCAACAAACTCCAGCCACCTACCGAGTCCGGACGGCTGTGGCACGGAGAAGCCAGAGAGCTTGAAAGGAGTACCGGCGGCCGCCTGCGACGGCTGCAACTCCGTATGGCCGCACATGGCCAGCGAGGCGAGCAGCAGCACCAGGTTACGGGCGGCGTCAGTCGACTCCGGCGCCGTGTCCTTCTCCAGTCTGTCGGGGATAAACAGAGAGAGTCGGTACAGGGTTATCCCACCGCTGCCACCAATGTCAGTCGACTCCGGCGCCGTGTCCTGCTCCAGTCTGTCGGGGATAAACAGAGAGAGTCGGTACAGGGTTATCCCACCGCTGCCACCAATGTCAGTCGACTCCGGCGCCGTGTCCTGCTCCAGTCTGTCGGGGATAAACAGAGAGAGTCGGTACAGGGTTATCCCACCGCTGCCACCAATGTCAGTCGACTCCGGCGCCGTGTCCTTCTCCAGTCTGTCGGGGATAAACAGAGCGAGTCGGTACAGGGTTATCCCACCGCTGCCACCAATGTCAGTCGACTCCGGCGCCGTGTCCTGCTCCAGTCTGTCGGGGATAAACAGAGAGAGTCGGTACAGGGTTATCCCACCGCTGCCACCAATGTCAGTCGACTCCGGCGCCGTGTCCTGCTCCAGTCTGTCTGGGATAAACAGAGCGAGTCGGTACAGGGTTATCCCACCGCTGCCACCAATGTCAGTCGACTCCGGCGCCGTGTCCTGCTCCAGTCTGGCGGGGATAAACAGAGTTCCAAGTCATTCTGATGTCAATCAGAGAAATTCCTCATTATATGGGTCTGCAGTTGACTTCCGATGAGATTAGTATTTAGAGATTAGCATTTGAGATTTGTTTGTAGTTTGTGGCATTTGTATACATATTATTCAGAGTTTTAAGCATAAGCCCTGTAATCTAACTATTAAACAATTATTTCGCATATTATCAGAAAACAAGAGGAATATGTCATTTTCAGCAAAATAAGAAGCATTCATCGGATTTCTTCAGTCAATTATTGTTACCTACCTTAACCGTTTACTCTAAACTGATCTAATATAATATAATGTAATCTTAAGGAACAGTTAAGAACGCGTACTCTGGATAGCCACTACATGTTATGCCTATCAAACACCTTACACCGGCACCACGCCAGCCCGCAGCCCTTGTCTAGAGGAGCCCAGCAGCTCTCCTTTCTTCAGTGCGCACCTGAGCAGGAACTCTCCAAGGAAGATGTAGCCCTGGCTGGAGCGGAGGTCGGCCAGCAGCACCTGCGACACGTCCGCAGAGTCCTTGAGGAAGCAGAAGAGGCTGACGAACATCTCCACCATCTCCAACGGCGGCAGGTCCTCGGTGGAGCGCATGTTCTCCACACAGAGACTGACGCAGCCGTTATCTGTGGGCAGAAGGGTCAAGTGACACCAGACTGACACAGGATCGACACAATGACACAGAGACGCGACATAAGAACATCGGCGACATGAGCGACATCTACCGGTCCAGCGGTCGTCACCAGCAGCCGCGGCCTCCCTGCCGGAAGGAGACCCCCTTAGGGACCTACTCGCGTGCTCCCCCGCCGCCGACTCACAAGCGTCACCGGCTGGCGAGAGCTTGTCCGACAGGTTCTGGCCGAGCTCGGAGTACCGGACCACCCCATCGAGGCCCGTCTCAGGGTCACGCTGCCGCCGTGGACCCCGGCCTCCGACGTGACAATCTCCGCCTCCATTGGCCCGGACTGCGGCAGGAACCGCGCGGAGGAGGTCCGCCGTTCTGCCGCGGAGCTCCTTCCGCGCACCCTGCCGCCGGAGGGGAGGCAATCTGGATATGGTCAGACGGATCCGCGGACGGAGGCGTGACCCACGGCGGAGGTGGCGCCCTCATCGTCCTCCCTGACGGCGAATGCAGAAAGGTCAGGGTACCAGCGGGCCGCTTGTGCTCAAGCACCCGAGCGGAGCTCGTCGTGCTTAGTCGCGCTGGCCGCGGTTCAAGAGCTAGACGACACAGCAGCAGAGCCCCCGTGGTCGCGTGCCTGGACTCACAGGCGGCGCTGCTCACGTTGGAGGGCGCCCCTGCGGCTCAGACCGCGGAGATGGGTGCGGAGATATGGGAGCTGCTCGGCTCGCTGTCCCGCCGTGGGCATCGCATCCACCTGCAGTGGGTTCCGGCGCACCGCGGGCTGCCGGGAGACGAGCGAGCAAACGGCCTCGCCAAGGAGGCCTCAGCCCTGGACCAGACCGAATCGCTCATCGACATCAAGAGCATCACCCGCGCCGCCGCCAGAGCTGCCCGCCGATCGTGGCAGCAATGGTGGCCCGGAGGCTGGTATCAGCGCATCTTCAAGGACCGCCTCCCGGACCCGGTCCGCGGCGACAGCCGAGAGGCCGCCGTTGACATCCACCAACTCCGAGCCGGACACTGGAGCGGCTCCAAACAGTACCTTCATCGCATCGGACGCCGCCCGACCGACTCGTGCCCGGGATGCAACGACGCCGGGTGCCCAGCGGCCCGGTGTCGGGTCTGCGACGAGGAGCCGGACACGCCTCAGCATATCCTGCTGAAGTGTCCCTGTCTGTGCGGGGCCCGCCTCCTATCGCTGGGAAATATATATGGACGACCGGAAGACCTGCAGCGGGACGGCGTGGTGGCGGCCTTAGCTCCCAGCTACCGGTCCTACCAGAGCCGTACGGCTACGCCCCGGCGCTAGCCGGGGCCGGCCGCCGGAGGGACCAACAACAACAACAACAACAACACACTCGGCCGCCGCGCGTTCAAGTACAGCTGTTTGTTAGGCGTACCGTATGTAATTAGGTCGTAATCGATTGTTATTGAGATTTTACAACGCAACAGCGGCCAGATGACGCAGGAAACGCTCAGACTGCTGACCCTAGGATTGCTTTTGGGCTGGGGTGCGGAATGGAAAATTCTGGCTAAAAATAAGCATGAAGAGTGGAAAATGCAACCAAAAATACATACGTACTCGGCTTTATCAATACCCAATTACTCGTTCACCAGAGCTAGTTATTACCAATGCCAATTATTACCTGTCTTTAGCTCCACATGCTGTCCCTATTATTAGAACCATAAATCAGTATCGGGGTTCCAATTATCCAATACATTTTAAAATAAGGAGTGGAAAATTCACGATAAAACTCGGGGAAAAAGAGCGGAGAAAGTATCGACAGGATTTTCCACCCAAATTTCCCACTGCTAGGACACTGGACTGTTCCAAGGTATATTAACGACCAGACCACACCGTACACAGGGGATTTATATTTATCATATTTATCATATTTATTATATTTATTATATTTATTATATTTAATAAACTAAACCCGATACCTGACACATCGAGCCGTGATCATATGTGAGCCTGCGACAGCTTGTCCACGGGCGTCCGTAACAGAGAAAAGTGTCAACACGAGACCGGAAACCATGGCGACGACACCTTGGTGACGTCCTGTGTGATCGGTACATCAATCGCCTCAAGTCGCAATCGCCGAATCACGTGGTTCGGTTTCTATCAATGTCGATCGTTTGATGACGGTACGATGGCGATCAATTTCAATCGCCAAGCCCAGACGTGGTACGACTGGAATAAGGTTCAATCCCGGCAGCAGCCGCTGGCCGTAACTGAGAGAGGTTGACATTGACGATGACAGTAGGGGTCAATTGAGCCCAATTGCAGCGGACTGAAAAACACCCCGGCGCTGGCGGCTGGTGGTGGACGGCGGGATAGGCAGCGATCCAGGCCCGGCTCAACCCGACCTAGACGCTAGCTGGCTTCAGTATACTGGCATTGTCATGTATGTATTCTCCAAGAAATTGGATACAGAAGCAGCCGATAAAATTGAATTACGTGTTAACTTGGAGCGGGACATCCGGGACAAATTGGCTGCTGGTAATGGCCATGGTTTGGGGCTTAAGGGCGTCGCAAATGCAGCGATTATATGGCCGGGAAATCCACTAACGACATTGTCATGAGTTCCATGAGACATTCTCATGAGCCATGAGTTCCATGCATAAACTAGGTAAGTTCTGGACTCCATATCTAGCTGATGGACCGAACTTGCATCTCAGCCGCAGTACGGGGAGGAGCAGCGAACCTCGATCGTGACTGGAGCTCGGCATGTTACCCGCTGATAATGTCAGTTTGTTGATTAAACCCTTCACAAGTCAGTGCTGTGCTGGTATGCAGCTGATCCAGGGGCTACACGACATGGGGAGGGACGGGGGACTTGCCCCCCGCCCCCCCCCCCCCATGGACTTTTAACATTACGCCTATATGGGCGTTGCATGGAAAGAATCGACTTAAAAATGCATCTGTCTTCGGCCAGCACTTGGCAGGTCGACTCACTGTGTATATAGGTGACGATGTTTTGACTGAGTCCGTTCCTGCTGAGCGCCATCAGCACTTCGCTGGAAGACTTGCGCCAGCTGACGTTGTGCGGCGGACAGGCTGACGTCATGGCAGAGAAGAGTAGACTCAGGTCGTCCCGGCGGGCCAGCTCGTCCGCCGCGCAGGCACTGGTGCACAGCCGGCTCATCAGCTGTGAATGACGTCATAGTGACGTCAGAGCAGCCTTGGAATTTCGGTCGTTTTCTGGACTTTCTGGGTCCAAAGAATTGTGCTCTCTTAATTTGTTTCTGGACATTTCCTCTCTGTTCACCTGATCTTAATGACATTGTAGTTAAAATATAATGTAATTTTCCTCACAAGGATTTTTACAAATCCGGATTTTTTTACTTTCTAAGTAAAATAATTTGTCAAAAAAATGAAAATATTCATTTTCCTTTCAAGAAAATTGTACTCTCCATCTATGGATTTTTACTCTCGGGGACCAAGTCACGAAACGAAAAATACAACACTGCGTCAGTGATGTCAGAGTGACGTCAGAGTGACGCCAGAGTTACGTCAGAGTGACGTCAGAGTAGTGAAAAGATGCCACCAGTGTCATCAGAGTGATATTAGAGACGGTTTATCAGCTTCTATAGACCTACCAGGCATCAGAATGACGGCATATTGACGTCAGAAACTTGAACTGGCTCTTTGACTCTTTAATTGACTGTTTAACTGAAATATCGGCCCACCACATAAGTCAGAGACGTCAGACATCACTTACCAGCTGTAACTAGTTCACCACACACGTCAGAAGGACGTCAAATGACGTCATAATGACGTCATAATGACGTCATAATGACGTCAAATGACGTCAAATGACGTCATAATGGCGTCAAATGACGTCAGAATCATGATACGTATCAGAGATAGGGCACAAGAGCACTAGGCGACAGAACAGCTGGCAATCGATATCGAGCAACTGCAAATGAGTGACTCCAAGTGAAAAAGCTTCTTGACCAGTTTATGCAACAAACAACAAGGCTGATATTTTTACAACTCAACACTTGAACCAAAATATGTCTTTAAGAGCTATATATAACAT
The DNA here is from genome assembly GCA_036785665.1 of Chirona hameri. Taxonomy (NCBI): domain Eukaryota; kingdom Metazoa; phylum Arthropoda; class Thecostraca; order Balanomorpha; family Balanidae; genus Chirona; species Chirona hameri. The sequence continues at coordinate 726 of JAXIVJ010007415.1, read as the reverse complement.
CCGTTTCAGGACGTCATAAAATAAGTTGTCTTCGGCCTGTGTGCCACACCAGCTGGTGTGAACGCTGTACTGTTCAGCTGAGATAGCGACACAGTGAAGGCACATTTCTGAAAAAGTTACCACCACGTCCTCACCTGCACGAACACCTTCTGCAGGAGGTTCCGGCTCTCCAGGGGGGTGACCTCGGTCCCGGCCGCCACGTCTGTCCCCAGTTCAGGCAGGTCGAAGAACAGGTAGAGACACTTGACGAGCGTGGATGGCAGCGCGGCGGACACCATAGACTGCGGGCGCCGGGGGGACGTGTTAAACCACGGCAATCGGCACAGCAAGGCAGTCACTAGCCAGTCGTTGGTTACGGAAATCGGTCTAAAATCGACATATTTCCTGATTTAAAAGAGAATCTAAGCAAATTATAATTAGTTTTATCATTTATGACCTCTTCCTCGAAATTAAAATATAATAGTACCAAAAAACGTTATATTAATATTTCGATCACAGATCTTCATCAGAAATTATACATATACAGGTACTATTATATTTTAATTTCGAGGAAGAGGTCATAAATGATAAAACTAATTATAATTTGCCTATACAATATGTTCCTTGCACAAGCACTAACCAATATAGAGAATCTAAGCAGGCTGTATTCAAAAAAGTTTGTGTTGAATAAGTTGCTAACCCAAGAAGAAGAAACAGAAGATTGTTGGCCGTTCTGGATGTCTGGCC
>JAXIVJ010007414.1:25000-60913 GCA_036785665.1 Chirona hameri | reverse complement strand
TCGGTACTGGAGGAGAGATTGTGCTGGACATCACACTCGGTACTGGAGGAGAGGTTGTGCTGGACATCACACTCGGTACTGGAGGAGAGATTGTGCTGGACATCACACTCGGTGCTCACACAGTCGGGTGCGGAGGAGCGGTTGTGCTGGACATCACACTCGGTACTGGAGGAGAGGTTGTGCTGGACATCACACTCAGTACTGGAGGAGAGGTTGTGCTGGACATCACACTCGGTACTCACACAGTCGGGTGCGGAGCAGAGATTGTGCTGGACATCACACTCGGTACTGGAGGAGAGATTGTGCTGGGCATCACACTCGGTACTGGAGGAGAGATTGTGCTGGACATCACACTCGGTACTGGAGGAGAGATTGTGCTACATCACAATCTCTCCTCACACTCCATCACACTCAGTACTGGAGGAGAGATTGTGCTGGACATCACACTCAGTACTGGATGAGAGATTGTGCTGGGCATCACATCACATTCAGTACTGGATGAGAGGTTGTGCTGGACATCACACTCGGTACTCACACAGTCGGGTGCGGAGGAGAGATTGTGCTGGACATCACATTCCGTACTGGAGGAGAGATTGTGCTGGACATCACATCACATTCGGTACTGGATGAGAGATTGTGCTGGACATCACACTCGGTACTCACACAGTCGGGTGCGGAGGAGAGGTTGTGCTGGACATCACACTCTGTATTGGAGGAGAGATTGTGCTGGACATCACACTCGGTACTCACACAGTCGGGTGCGGAGGAGAGGGTGTGCTGGACATCACACTCGATACTCACACAGTCGGGTGCGGAGGAGAGATTGTGCTGGACATCACACTCAGTACTCACACAGTCGGGTGCGGCGGAGAGGTTGTGCTGGACATCACACTCGGTACTCACACAGTCGGGTGCGGATGAGAGATTGTGCTGGACATCACACTCGGTACTGGAGGAGAGGTTGTGCTAGACATCACACTCGGTACTCACACAGTCGGGTGCGGAGGAGAGATCGTGCTGGACATCACACTCGGTACTGGATGAGAGGTTGTGCTAGACATCACACTCGGTACTCACAGTCAGGTGCGGAGGAGAGGTTGTGCTGGACATCACACTCGGTACTCACACAGTCGGGTGCGGAGGAGAGGTTGTGCTGGACATCACACTCGGTACTGGATGAGAGGTTGTGCTAGACATCACACTCGGTACTCACAGTCAGGTGCGGAGGAGAGGTTGTGCTGGACATCACACTCGGTACTCACACAGTCGGGTGCGGAGGAGAGATTGTGCTGGACATCACACTCAGTACTCACACAGTCGGGTGCGGCGGAGAGGTTGTGCTGGACATCACACTCGGTACTCACACAGTCGGGTGCGGTGGAGAGGTTGTGCTCGCCCAGCCGGACCTTGGCCAGCCGGAACTGGGCCGGCAGGCCGGTGACGCAATGCGCCGCCGTCAGCACGTAGCGCTCGTTGATCAGTACGCCACCACAGTTAAAGTCCACCTCGGCAGCGCCCGACCCTGCGCAACACACACACAGACAGACACACGCAGGCACACATCAGTCGGAGGTATGGTGTTACACAGTGGTACTACAACTGCCTAATGGTGGAACCAAGGGGTGCCAGAGGGATAATGCTCCCCAACTGCCTACTCGTGGATCCAAATGGGGCAAAGGGGCCATGCCCCCACCCCAACCGCCTACTGGTGGATCCGGGTGGGGGGGGGGGGGGGGGGGAGGGGACATTTCTTCCCAACCGCCTACTGGTGGATCCGAGTGGGGTAGGGGGAAGGGGCCATGCGCCCCAATTGTTTACTGGTAGATCCGAGGGGGGGGGGGGGGGGGGGGGGCAATGGGTCATGTCCCCCCTAGCGACTGCAGTCGGATGGAAATGTACACATTTTTTAAGTAAAAGTTGCTTCGATTTTCTTCTAAATCAGGAAATGTGCCAACTTTGACCGATTCCAGGCGTTTGGTGGGCCATGGTCCCTTTGCTCCCCCCCCCCCCTTGGATCAGCCAGAGTCAGTGTCCCATGTTGATACCCGTTGTGGGGTGGACAATGGACACGATACCATCTCTCCGGGACCGGTCCAGCAGCGGGTCGGCCTGCACGCGCCTGCAGACGCACGAGCGACCCAGAATGCTAATCCCGTGGCCGTGTCGCCGCTATACTCAACGAGCTATTGTGCGAGCGGCGGTCTCACGGGACCCGCCGAGGTAACCGTTCCTGCGCCCTCCTGTATCGGATAGATAAACTCGCTCACCCTACGTTCTAGTAAGTAATACACAATCTCTTCCCGGCAACGCTACCGTGTGTCTCGAGGCGCCAAATCGGCTGAGCACATACAATTCTCTTAGACACCGTGCAACTTCGTGAATTTAAGATCCTCCACAGGTCAAGTGCAAGGCGACGAAGGTAAATTGTAGGTAAATTGTAAATTGAGATAGGTATACACATAGGCGTACCCAAAGTGTTGGGACGGGGAAAATGCCCCCCCCCCCCCCCGATGCTCTGAAGGTCCGTACGTGCCCTTTGGCCGTATGTCCCCCTTTGGAAATAAGGCCCGAAGGGCCCTATTTTGAGCACCATGTGATACCAGGGGTAATCAATAATCCATTGGAGGGTCGGCCGGGGATCCTGAAAGGTCGGCTGGGATCCTCAAGGATCGACCGGGGCACCTAGAGGGCCGACCGGGGCCCTTGCAAGGCCTATCTGGGGATTCATGGGTGAACGACCAGGGCCCCTGGAGCGATGCCTGGACCCATGGAAATTTGTCCAGGTCCCTGAAAAGGGCCTATTATAAATCGAGGGCCCAACCTACCTACCCCGACTATTTTAATCACTGGATTTAGTCCAGTTTGTTTTGAGGGGGGGGGGGGGGCATTTTCAACTTGTTTTTTTTCGACAATTTGTTGTCATAAAATTATCCTCTCCTGGGAGCACCCAGGGACCGATACAACGGGGACCTCTTGCGCAACTCAGGGGTCAGAAACAACTTGTAACCCATCTGTCGGTCAGTGGGACCACGGGTATTGGTACTGAGTACTGTGGGCCCCTGGTGCCAGACAGGGGGCCGGGAGTCCCCGGTAGGGGCCCCAATAGCTGACAACAAATAGGCACGACCCCTAAATCTCCTCATGTTGCCGGCATCTCGGGGCCCCTGGGACTATCAGAAACCACTTTGTCGGTCATGGGCCCCCTGGTAGTGGTACTGAACACCGGGTCTCGGGTAGGGGTATTGAACACAGGGGGCCAAGGCAGGGGCACCGTGACCGTCAGTTGCTCCATTATCTGAAAATGAATATGTACAGGGCCCTCGAACGACAGTCGAGGGGTCCCCTACCTAAACCCAAAATGTAAACACTCCCGGATTTGTCCCACTATATTGAGTGGGCCTCATTTTCAATTAAATTTTTACACATATTTTGTTCGCCCTCAGATTGCCCGATGGTGCTATAGCCCCGATCTCCCCCTGCCGGGAGGGTCGGCCGGAGTCCCGGGGTTGTGTCCGCTGTCCAGATTGTTGTAATGCATTGGTCACAGACATTGTCTGGCGTCGCGTTGGACCACCAACTTGGACTCTTGTCTATCTCTTGATGCATCGAGTATCGACATTCGGTCTAATACAGTTAAGTTATTTGTGCTCTTTTATTTTGCTTTGGCTGGCATGTCAAGAAGATGCGAACTGTATGGCCCTTCATTTGATTTGACATTCTGTTAGCAGCGTGGGCCTGACAATGGAAGTGGCCCGCCCCCACCCCCGCTTATCACCGCGCTTACCACCTTTTTAACGGAGTTGTATTGCTGGTTCGGCGAAAAAGACTATTGCCAGCAAAATAAAACTAACAAACAAAACATCACAGTTCCATCAATATGGCTGCAGTTTTTTTGTAGCACAATAATGCTCACGGTCACGGGCGCCCTTCCAATTTGGAGGGTCGGCCGGGGATCCTGGAGGGTTAGCTGAGCCCCTTGAGGGTCGACCGGGGCAAATAGAGGGTCGACCATGGCAGGCCGATCTGGGGCTTCATGGATGAACAACTAAGGCCTTTGGAGTATCAACTGGACCTGGTCCTTTGGCCAGGGTGCACCCACCCATACGGAAAGTACGGAATGTCCGTACCGTTTTTGACGGGCGCCGAAGGCGCCTCCGGACCATTTTTGTTGTTGTTGTGCAATTAGCATCGCTAACAGAACAGGTAGTCCTGGGAATCGAACAATTATCATGCCCCTCTGGCCAGTGACAGTGCCCCTCCGGTCAGTTAGGACGCTCCTCCGGCCAGTGACGGCGCCCCTTCGACCAGTAACGGCGCCCTTCTGGCCAGTGACGACTCCCTTCCGGCCAGTGACAGCGTCCCTCCGGCCAGTGACAGCACTCTTGCGGCCAGCGACGGCGCCTCCGGCCAGTGACGGAGCCTCCTGCCATAGACTGAGCCCCATCCGGCCAGTGACCGCACTCTTGCGGCCAGTGACGGCCCTTCTCCGGCCAGTGACGGCGCCCCTCCGGCTAGTGACGGCGCCCCACCGGCAAATGACGGCGCCCCTCCGTCCAGTGACGGCGCTCCTCCGACAAGAAACGGCACTCTTCTGACTAGTAACGGTGCCTCTCCGGCCAGTAACGGCGCCCTTACGGCTAATAACGGCGCCCCTCTGGCCAGTGAAGGCGCCCCTCTGGCCAGTGACGGTGCTCCACTGGCCAGTGACGGCGCCCCACCAGCAAATGGCACCGCCCCTCCGGCCAGTTACTGTGTCCCTCCAGCCAGAAACGGCGCCCCTCCGGCCAGTGACGGCGCCCTTATGGCTAGCGACGGCGCCATTCCGTCCAATCCGGCTTATGACGGCGCCCTTCTGGCCAGTTACGGCGTCTCTCCGGCTAATGACGACACCCCTGTGGCCAGTGACGGCGCCCTTCGGCTAGTAACGGCGCCCATCTGGCTAGTGACGGCACTCCTCCGGCTAGTGACGGCGCCCATCTGGCTAGTGACGGCACTCCTCCAGCCAGTGACGGCGCTCCTCTGGCCAGCGATGGCGCCCTTCTGGCAAGTGACATCTCCATTCCAGCCAGTGACGGCGCCCCTCCGGACAGTGACGGCGCCCCTCCCGCAAGTGACGGCGCCCCCCGACCAATAAGGGCGAATCCTGTCATAGACGGCGCCCCTCTGGCCAGTGACGGCACTCTTGCGGCCAGTGACGGCGGCTCTCCGGCCAATGACGGCGCCCCTCTGGCCAGTGACGGCACTCTTGCGGCCAGTGACGGCGGCTCTCCGGCCAATGACGGCGCCCCTCTGGCCAGTGACGGCACTCTTGCGGCCAGTGACGGCGGCTCTCCGGCCAATGACGGCGCCCCTCTGGCCAGTGACGGCACTCTTGCGGCCAGTGACGGCGGCTCTCCGGCCAATGACGGCGCCCCTCTGGCCAGTGACGGCACTCTTGCGGCCAGTGACGGCGGCTCTCCGGCCAATGACGGCGCCCCTCTGGCCAGTGACGGCACTCTTGCGGCCAGTGACGGCGGCTCTCCGGCCAATGACGGCGCCCCTCTGGCCAGTGACGGCACTCTTGCGGCCAGTGACGGCGGCTCTCCGGCCAATGACGGCGCCCCTCTGGCCAGTGACGGTACTCTTGCGGCCAGTGACGGCGGCTCTCCGGCCAATGACGGCGCCCCTCTGGCCAGTGACGGCACTCTTGCGGCCAGTAACGGCACTCTTGCGGCCAGTGACGGCGGCTCTCCGGCCAGTGACGGCACTCTTGCGGCCAGTAACGGCACTCTTGCGGCCAGTAACGGCACTCTTGCGGCCAGTGACGGCGCCTCTCCGGCCAATGACGGCGCCCCTCCGGCCGGTGACAGCGCCCCTCCGGCCAGTGACGGCTCCCTTCGGCTAGTGACGGCGCCTCTCCGGCCAGTGACGGATCTCCTCCTGCCAGTCACGGCGCCCCTCCGGTCAGTGCCGGGCGGAGGTGCGGCCCTCTCAGGCCTCGTCAATCGCCCTCTCAGACCAGCCGTGGGTTCGCTCAAGACTGGCAAGGGTTCTGTCAGGCCTAGACATATCTGAAGGGGCCATACACCATCTAAGAGCTCCTCATGCCGAACGAAGGCCCGCAGGCCGGCAGGGAGCCCGCTCAAGCCTACCGAGTTCTCATTCAGGTCGATTGAGGTCCTCTCAAGCCGACCGAGGACCGCTCAGGTTAACTGTGGGCCCATCAGGCAGACCTTGTTCCCCTTAGGGGCGCCAGAGGATCCCCTCAGCCCGACTAAGGGCCCGGTGTGGCCGAGAGGGCAACTTAAAATGACCGAAGGCCCCTTAAAGCCCACCGATGTCCCTTCAAGCTGACCAAGGGCCATCTCCAGTCGACTGAGGGCCCCTCATGTCAACCAAAGGCCCCTCAGACCAAACTTAAGGGGCCACGGGCTGACAAAGGTCCTCCTCAGGCTGACAAAGAGCTCCCTGAAGCGGGAGCGGCCCCTCCCATACCGAGTAATGGCCCTAAAGCCGACCGAGGTTCCCTAAGGCCGACATAGGGGCCCTGAGGCCGACCGAAGGCCCCCTCATGCCGACCCAGGGCCCCTCAGGCCAAACACGGGTCCCTCCCTCAGGCAGACAGAGGGCCCTTCAGGACGTCAAAGGGCCCTCCCGGCTGACAAAGGCATCCTCAAGCCGAACGAGGACCCCCAGGCTGACCGATCTCCCCTTCAGAGCGACCGAGGACCTACTGAAGCCGCCCGAGGGCCCCTCAAGCCGACCGAGGCCCCTCAGGCTCTCCACGAGCCATCTCAAGATGACCAAAGGTCTTGTCAACAGACGAAATTCCCTTCAAGTTGAGCAAGTGTCCCCAAGCAAACCTAGACTCCCTTTAGGCCGACTGAGCGTCATCGGGCCGGCAAAGGGCCCCTTCAAGGCGATATTGGCCCCTCAGGCTGTCCAAGGGCCATCTTAAGATGACCAAAGGTCTCGTCAACCCACAGAGTTCTCTTCAAGTTGACCAAGGGCCACCTCAAGCCAACCTAGGGCGCCTCAGGCGAACTGCTGGCTTTCAAGCCAACCGAGGCCAACTCAAGCCAAGCCAAACAAAACCGACTGAGGTTCCCCAAGCTGACCGAGCCCCCCCCCCATGCCGACTGAGGGCATATCAGACCGAACAACGGCCCCTCAAGGCCAACAGAGCGCGCCTCAGGCCGTCCAAACGCAAAAGCCCCTCAGGCTGACCAAGAGCCCCTCAAGTCGATCGAGTAACCCTCACGCCGACTGATTTCCCCTTCAGGGCGACCGAGAACACCTTCATGCAGATCAAGAGCTCCCTCAGACCGACAGAGGACCTTCATGCTGACCGAAGGCCCCTTAAGCCGAATGAGGGCCCCTCAGGCCGACTGAGGACTTTTAAACCGACCGAGGGTCCCCTCACGCCGACCGAGTGCCTCATCAGGGCGACCAAGGATATATATATATATATATATATATATATATATATATATATATATATATATATATATATATATATATATATATATATATATATATATATATATATATGCTGCTATATATACGCTGCACAGCTATAAATCAAGAAGATCAAGCCAAAAATTAACACTCTGATAGGGTGTGTCTTATTTCCCACAGAGTTGCCTCCCCCCCCCCCCCAACACCAACGGCTGGATCCGCCAGTGTATCTTACAATCGACCTTTTATACCAGAGTCAGCGCCAGCAAAACTAAATGACTACTGCCGATTGATCTAAGTGATGCTGTTTGTCCGGCCTTCACTCTGTTATAAAACACTACACCGTGAGTCCGGTTCCGCATGTCATCCTATCAGCAGCCAGGCCAATTCCGCAACTTTCTGCTCGCCACTCTTCACACCACAGCTCCCAGTCCAGGGAACTCACTCTCGTATCCGAGCACGGCCAGCCAGGGGTACTCCCCGAGGTCGGCCACCACGCCCCCGACGATCTTGATGGTGAAGTCGGACGTGCCGCACTGGAAGGAAGATGGGTCGGGCAGCAGTGTCCGCTTCGGGTGCTGCTCGGGGTCGCGGGTCACTACTGGCCCGCTAGTCGGAGGCGCGTCCTTGGCACAGCAGATCAGCGGTTGCTGAAACGTGACACGGCACGGTGTTCAAAGACTGGTGACGTCACAGTGTTCACAGATTGGGGACGTTACACGGGACAGTGTTCACAGGCCGGTGACGTCACACGGAACAGTGTTTACAGACTGGTGACGTCACTATTCTGACGCAGGATGAGAATTGTCACTTTGTTTTGCTAATGAGAACGTGTTGCATATGAATGGAATGTAAACACGACTAATGTGACCGAAAATATCAGGGCAGTTAATTTATGTGATGCCTGGAAAGCAAAAATTGAATGGACTATCTAATAGTTCTTTAAAGTCACAATTTGTGAGAAGCGGAATTTTCGAGTAAACACGTCACTAGGAATATCCGAACATTAAATACGTAACCGAAATGAGCAGACACAATGACGTACCTATTTCATTATCTGCCCAAATAAAGAAAGGGAGTCTACATCATCAAACAGGGTAAATAATCCAAACATTAATAGCGTTTTGGTTTAGCGTTTTGTCAGTAAGGACTGGGCAGTTAACACGTGTGCACTATACACTTGTCAGCACAGTGATGAGCGGGTCGGGAGAACTCACGGCGCCGCGCCTTCCACAGATGCTCTCACGGATGGGCCCCAGTTGCTGCGGGGTCGGGTTGTTTTGGACGATGCTCAGAAAGGCCGGACACTTGAAAATGTCGTCACAGGTGCCCGTGTTGCCGGCGAAGTCCGTGCAGGGAGGCGGCGATGGGCGCGGAGTGGTATCGCCGCCAAACGAGATCGCTGCCGTGGGGGGGGGGGGGGGGGTGACGTCAACAGTGTCGGCTGGCGGAGCTGTCTGGTGTACCGGTCTGATGCATGGAAAATATGCGTCACGACGACACGAACATGCAAAGCAGACAAGCTAACGTATGCCACTGTTTCGTTTCAGCGATCGCGTCAGATCTAAAAACATATCAACGCCTGAAATAATTTATAAATCCACTGTGAATCACGTCACATCCCTATCATCATAGCAATAACAACACAAACGCAGTTTAGCGGATACCTTGTCCTTTGACCAAGGCCAGGCCCACCACCAGAAGAGCTGCTGTCGCCAACTTCATGCTGTCTTCCTCTCAACTACAATTTACTGATGAGAGTCACCGGACCTGTCCTCGTTCCTGCCTGCGGAGAGAAAACACAGAGACGTCAACTCTCCCAATGTGTCGCTGGTGTTCTCGGTAGTGAAAATCCAAACACTTGGCTCATTCTATTGGTAGATAGACAGGAATACTCTCTGGGGAGGATGTTAGTTGATTCGTCTCGCGGGACGCAGCGGGGAGCAGAGCTGAAACAGTGGCGTCAAGCGCGGTGACCGAGCCGGTCCACGGTGACTGTGAGAGACCGCGACGCACCAGTCGAGCGCGGTGACCGAGCCGGTCCACGGTGACTGTGAGAGACCGCGACGCACCAGTCGAGCGCGGTGACCGAGCCGGTCCACGGTGACTGTGAGAGACCGCGACGCTCCACTAGCAGCTAACACCGGGAGACTGGGTCCAGCCACAGGTCAGTAGCCGCGCCGACAGGCCCGCACCGCTTGGCAGGTGACTGGACACACCGCCGGGAACCCCTCCCCGAGAGAGTTAACCATGCATTGCATTGCAATGATGGTCTCAGTATCTGTTGGCTGTGGAACGACGGAGGTTTTAGGCTTAACAGACGAGGAGATCATTTGCAACTGGAATATGGTCTCAGTATCTGTTGGCTGTGGAACGACGGAGGTTTTAGGCTTAACAGACGAGGAGATCATTTGCAACTGGAATGCATGCATGTTAAGGAGAGAAGAGATTGTATCGAAAAATGGGTAGTGTGAAAAAATTACCTCCCTACGCTAAGCAATTTCGACACAGGACTAGTGGCCTCCTTTTAGAAGACGCTGTTTTGTGCCCCGATCGGGACACGAAACTTGTTTCGGGTCCTCACAACGGTTTTTTTACGTTAAAGCAGCCTGCGTATATATGCCTAAAGTCCGTCGTTGCGTGCAATAGTTTCCATATCGAAGCTAGCATATGCATGACGTCATAATTGTCATGAAGTTTGTATGCCGATGAAGGAGAAAAGAGAACATGCCCATTTTTTGACAGTTATCCATCTCAGAGATGTAAAAAAATGCCAACTTACTGTATATAGTTGGCGCCAAAATTTGCATCCAAGAACGTGCTCCGGGGCCGAAAATGCCTAAATTTGACCATTTTGTTTTGCTCTGTGGCCATCAATTAGGTAAAGAGTAATGCATAACAACACATACTTTTCAAATTGGCTGCCAAGTTTCTTTCTTTATCATTGCTAGTTGTGAACCCCAAATACCACCAGTGCCACCTTCGGCCGATATATCATCCTAGGACCGCCACCTTCGGCCGATATATCATCCTAGGACCGCCACCTTCGGCCGATATATCATCCTAGGACCGCCACCTTCGGCCGATATATCATCCTAGGACCGCCACCTTCGGCCGATATATCATCCTAGGACCGCCACCTTCGGCCGATATATCATCCTAGGACCGCCACCTTCGGCCGATATATCATGCTAGGACCGCCACCTTCGGCCGATATATCATCCTAGGACCGCCACCTTCGGCCGATATATCATCCTAGGACCGCCACCTTCGGCCGATATATCATCCTAGGACCGCCACCTTCGCCCGATATATCATCCTAGGACCGCCACCTTCGGCCGATATATCATCCTAGGACCGCCACCTTCGGCCGATATATCATCCTAGGACCGCCACCTTCGGCCGATATATCATGCTAGGACCGCCACCTTCGGCCGATATATCATCCTAGGACCGCCACCTTCGGCCGATATATCATCCTAGGACCGCCACCTTCGGCCGATATATCATCCTAGGACCGCCACCTTCGGCCGATATATCATCCTAGGACCGCCACCTTCGGCCGATATATCATCCTAGGACCGCCACCTTCGGCCGATATATCATGCTAGGACCGCCACCTTCGGCCGATATATCATGCTAGGACCGCCACCTTCGGCCGATATATCATCCTAGGACCGCCACCTTCGGCCGATATATCATCCTAGGACCGCCACCTTCGGCCGATATATCATCCTAGGACCGCCACCTTCGGCCGATATATCATCCTAGGACCGCCACCTTCGGCCGATATATCATCCTAGGACCGCCACCTTCGGCCGATATATCATCCTAGGACCGCCACCTTCGGCCGATATATCATCCTAGGACCGCCACCTTCGGCCGATATATCATCCTAGGACCGCCACCTTCGGCCGATATATCATCCTAGGACCGCCACCTTCGGCCGATATATCATCCTAGGACCGCCACCTTCGGCCGATATATCATCCTAGGACCGCCACCTTCGGCCGATATATCATGCTAGGACCGCCACCTTCGGCCGATATATTATCCTAGGACCGCCACCTTCGGCCGATATATCATCCTAGGACCGCCACCTTCGGCCGATATATCATCCTAGGACCGCCACCTTCGGCCGATATATCATCCTAGGACCGCCACCTTCGGCCGATATATCATCCTAGGACCGCCACCTTCGGCAGATATATCATCCTAGGACCGCCACCTTCGGCCGATATATCATCCTAGGACCGCCACCTTCGGTCGATATATCATCCTAGGACCGCCACCTTCGGCCGATATATCATGCTAGGACCGCCACCTTCGGCCGATATATCATGCTAGGACCGCCACCTTCGGCCGATATATCATCCTAGGACCGCCACCTTCGGCCGATATATCATCCTAGGACCGCCACCTTCGGCCGATATATCATCCTAGGACCGCCACCTTCGGCCGATATATCATCCTAGGACCACCACCTTCGGCCGATATATCATGCTAGGACCGCCACCTTCGGCCGATATATCATCCTAGGACCACCACCTTCGGCCGATATATCATCCTAGGACCGCCACCTTCGGCCGATATATCATCCTAGGACCGCCACCTTCGGCCGATATATCATGCTAGGACCGCCACCTTCGGCCGATATATCATGCTAGGACCGCCACCTTCGGCCGATATATCATGCTAGGACCGCCACCTTCGGCCGATATATCATCCTAGGACCGCTACCTTCGGCCGATATATCATCCTAGGACCGCCACCTTCGGCCGATATATCATCCTAGGACCGCCACCTTCGGCCGATATATCATCCTAGGACCGCCACCTTCGGCCGATATATCATCCTAGAACCGCCACCTTCGGCCGATATATCATCCTAGGACCGCCACCTTCGGCCGATATATCATCCTAGGACCGCCACCTTCGGCCGATATATCATGCTAGGACCGCCACCTTCGGCCGATATATCATCCTAGGACCGCCACCTTCGGCCGATATATCATCCTAGGACCGCCACCTTCGGCCGATATATCATCCTAGGACCGCCACCTTCGGCCGATATATCATTCTAGGACCGCCACCTTCGGCCGATATATCATCCTAGGACCGCCACCTTCGGCCGATATATCATCCTAGGACCGCCACCTTCGGCCGATATATCATCCTAGGACCGCCACCTTCGGCCGATATATCATCCTAGGACCGCCACCTTCGGCCGATATATCATCCTAGGACCGCCACCTTCGGCCGATATATCATGCTAGGCCCATTTTTTCTCAGATCGAAATCATTATCGCCAAAAAACGTTTCCTGAAATGTCTCTAAAGTAGGCGGACCCGTTGGGGCCGCCAACCTAGTAGGCGCCACTTATATTGCTATGGCATAGGAGCCGCCAACTGCGGCCCAACATTTTTAACAGCGACCCTCTTCTTTCTTGGGAAATACCTCGCGAAATTCCCAGTCCCCTTACGAAACATGAGATTGTTTTGGCCGCTTGAAGTTTAACCAGTGACATCGCAAGATTCCGCAGGTGATATTGACAGATAGGTAACGCCAGCACAATAAATGGGCAAGGTACTTTAATATGAACACAATCAGTGCAATGTTGATGTGTCTGCTATTACCGTGTGATTAGTTTGAACCTGGTTTGAAGATTCGATTCCATTGTTTGAATTTGATTTGATTTTGGTTTTGAAACATGGATATTTGGTGATTCACGAAGAGTCAGAGTATTGGGAGATGGATAATCCTGTGTTGGTAGGTACCTGCTGAAAATTATTGTTTTATTAAAATTATCCACTGATGAATCAAAAGCTTTTACATAATTAGAACAAAAATGCCAGTTGAAGTGTAGAACTTGTATATTCATTGATATTAAGTAATGAGGAAATCACATTTTGCATATGATGTGCTGTATGGTCCACAACTGCTGTAACCCCGGACACATCATAACCTCAGACTTGTCATGCTATCAGAATGTAAACAATACAGACACACTAAAGCACTGTGCGTCAGTATTGTCTGCACTCTGATAGCATGCAAAGTCTGAGGTTAGGAAGTGTCCAAAGATTGGTCCTTTAGCCTATCATGTGACATATAATCCTAATACGGAATGCGATGATGTGCACTTTCAGGCTGACCTTTTTCAGGCTGCCTTCAGACCACTTCAGACCATGTGTTGTGTTGGTTACAGACAATGCAAATGCTGGAAAAAAATATTGAACTTTGAATTCCATAGTCTGTGTTCAATGAATACAATTCATATTTCTATTTTGAGCTTCATATGACTCAATGCGCAGATGCAGAACAACATGACATACATACCGGTGCAACACGTTATAAGAGTCACTAAAAATATCGAAATTGATTAATCGTTCATAATACCACTAAGGCGCCGTAGTTGGCGATGAACGAGCGAGCGCGAAATAAATATATGGTGAATTTCAACCCGATTGGGCAAGTAGTTCCTGATATACAAAAACGGTGCGCACGTGCGCACGTGCAGAGGCACCCCACCCATGACTTGTGGGTAGGCGGCGGCGGAGGGGTCCCTAACCACACACCATATTTGAACACAATCGGCTCAGCCGTTCCTGAGATATAGAATAGGGGTGTGCACGTGCGCACGTGCAGAAGCACTCCACCCCTGACTTGTGAAAAGGCAACGGCTGAGAGGTCCCCAACCACACACCAAATAGAACGCAATCGCTTCAGCCGTTCCTGATATATAAAATAGGGGTGTGCACGTGCGCATGTGCAGAGGCACCCCACCCCTGACTTGTGGAAAATTGGCGGCTGAGTGGTCCCTAACCACACACCAAATTTGCACACAATCCGCTCAGCCGTTGCAAAGTTTTTGCGAGAAAACACTTTTCAACACCCCTCACGCGGCACGCGCCACACGCAGTGGTAGTCACCCACATGAGTCGGCACTGGCCTCAAGCAGGATAGGTTGGATGGGCTGCTCAGCAAAGAAGTCAGCTTGTCAATCGGACGTGTGGTTGCAGAGATATGAGCTTCTCAAAAGCGTCGCCACGGGTCGGGCCGGGCCGGGCCGCTCATATTCAGATTCTTCCCATATACCACGGAAAGACGAGCGAGCGCTTCGCGCTCGCTCGTAACCAAACAACAGCAAAAACAAGATAATTGTGTGCGGGTTACGATCGGTTTTTGGTGGGAACAATTTAGTGAGACCTTGCTTCTGACCGATCAACGTAAACAAAATCGAAGCGAAGCAAAAGCGCCAGAGATGCCTTTATTCAGCAAGAACATATTATCCTGGAAGAAAATGCACAAGTATTTCTTTAAACTTAAAATCAAAAGGTGATTATCTCCTTTTACGCTCTAAATGGCGTATAAATATGTAAGGTTATGGTCTGGCTGATTCTCGGCCGGGCGCTCGGACCGGTCCCCGGCGACCATGCTCGGGCGCGTGCGTGGTCCGGTGGCCTGAGGCGCTGGTCCGGTCAGCCTGCACGTGACCAGGCTGAGCGGTGATTGGGTGGCGCCGAGCGTGCCGAGGTGGCCGGGGTCCCGGCCGCGCTCGGCGGGGGGATTCTGGCGGAGACCGTGACGCGGTGCGGATGTGCTGTGACGCGCTGTGTGAGTGTGGTGCGGATTGCGGTTGTTAACGGCAATAAAGGCCCAAAACGAAGCTGCGTATTAAGCAAGATTACATTGGTGACAGCGTCTTAAATCGAACCCGCGCTCTTTCGTGATCAACTGGTACACGACTGCTGCTGGTGCAAGACGTCTGCGGGTGCACATCTGGTGAACGTCGTCTGCCGACCCGCTCGTCTATCGCAGCCGCTCGTCTGCCGACCCGCTCGTCTGCCGGCCCGCTCGTCTGTCGGCCCGCTCGTCTGCCGGCCCGCTCGTCTGTCGACCGCTCGTCTGTCGACCGCTCGTCTGTCGACCGCTCGTCTGTCGACCGCTCGTCTGTCGACCACTCGTCTGTCGGCCGCTCGTCTGTCGGCCGCTCGTCTGTCGGCCGCTCGTCTGCCGGCCCGCTTGTCTGTCGGCCACTCGTCTGTCGGCCGCTCGTCTGTCGGCCGCTCGTCTGTCGACCGCTCGTCTGTCGACCGCTCGTCTGTCGGCCACTCGTCTGTCGGCCGCTCGTCTGTCGGCCGCTCGCCTGTCGGCCGCTCGTCTGTCGGCCGCTCGCCTGTCGGCCGCTCGCCTGTCGGCCGCTCGCCTGTCGGCCGCTCGCCTGTCGGCCGCACGCCTGCTGTTGCCGGTGGTGCCACGCCTGCTGTTGCCGGTGGTGCCACGATCAGCTGTCTGGTGCCCCGATCAGCTGTCTGGTGCCCCGATCAGCTGTCTGGTGCCCCGATCAGCTGTCTGGTGACTCCGTAAAAGCTAAGTGTGTGTTCATATTTTCTTGTCACCATGAAAAATGAGGGGGCTGAAGGTCATGGTGGGACCGAGGGAACTGCTGGTGGGGCACAGGGAGCGAGGGTACGGTTAGGAGGGATCACGATGGCATCTCCCAAGTTCTCCGGGGAGGGGAAGTTTTCCCGATTCCTGTCCGATTTCGAGGGATTTTCCTCTCTTCATAATTGGAATGATGATACACGCCTCACGTTTTTGCCGCTTTGTCTGTCAGGGGTGGCTCGAGATGCATACGAGTCTCTGACGGGAGAGCAGCGGAAATCGTATAAGCAGACCGTGGATGGTCTGAGCGCTTTGTTCGAGAAGCCCAGTGCTCTCGATGCTCATGCCAAACTCAGACAGTTGCGGTTCGATCCCCACGAATCCCTGGACGTTTTTGTCATAAAATTTCGAAAGCTAGTGCAAGATGCATTTCCGGGCAGCGACAATGACATGCTCCGGTTAAATTGCTTCCTGGCAGCCCTGCCAGAGTCATATCAAATTGATGTGGTATCCAATGGCATTGATTCGTTCCCGGCTGCTGTCGAGAGGGTCCGAAGCATGATGCGGGGCGAAAGTTTGCGCTCGCACCCTGTAAGACAGGTCGCCGACGATCAGCCGTCGGTGCTGCAGCAGATCCTGACCCGCCTAGAGCAGCTTGAGCGACGCGTTAGCGCGCCGAACCCAGCAGGTGTACCGGTCTCGGCAGAGGCGGCTCCGCCCTCCGGTACGACTCGCCTCGGACCTGTTGATGGGCGCCACCGGGGCCCAACCAGAGCGTGTTTCGTCTGTGGTTCCCTGGGGCACTTGGCGGCTTCGTGCCGATTGCGTAATCGCATGTGCTACAGCTGCGGACAAGCAGGACATTTGGCTCGTGTCTGTCGCACCGATCGTTCGGAAAACGGGCCGGGGGCCCCCGCTCACGGTCCCGGAGCGGGAGGCCCCAGCCGCGCGCGGCAGAGCCAGTAGGGAGCGGCGGCTGTCCAGATGGGGCGACAGGCAGCATTCACTTGCGGGATGACTTGACATTTGAAGCTAGAGTGTCTGGTACAGTCACCAGATGTTTGCTTGACACAGGCTCTACGATCAGCATATTGCATCAGTCTGTATTCGATTCCTTCACTGGCGTGAAACTGCTCAAAACCAGTACTCGGGCTAGGACAGCCTCCAAAGATCCTCTTTCCCTGTCAGGAAGAGTGACCGTTAAATTCGAATTGGGAGGAATCTCTCATATGATTCCGTTTTTTGTTTCCGAGGCCATTGATACCCCATGCCTTCTGGGCTTGGACTTTCTGCAACATGTTCCTTGTGTGATCGATCTCCGCAGGAGAGTGCTGCTGGTTGCCCCCGGAGAGTCTGTTCGGACGGTATCGGCTGAGATGACTTCTGTGGGAAAGATGGTGGTGGGGAAAGATTTTTCGGTTCCGCCGGGGTCAGAGCTGATTATTCCGACATACGTCCACAACTGTGGGTACAGCGGGCCGGCGGTGGCAGAGCCCACGTGGAGCCACCCTGGGGTGGAGGTGGTGCGGTGCATTGTGGATGTAGGTCGCTCAACGGTGCCCCTCCTGGTGCGTAATGTCACAACTGAGCACATCACTATTCCAAAACACTCTGAAGTTGCTGATCTTGAGGTTGGTTTTGTAGAGCAGTTGTTGCCGGACAATGAGCCCGCGTCTTTGTCCAGTTTGGAGGGCATGATTGATTGGGACGGTTGTGCACTCTCAGACGGGCAGCGTAAAGCGTTTCTTGCTGTGCTGAAAAAATACGAACCGATGTTTGATGGTCATATAGGTGTTACAGACGCGGTGAGCCACAAAATTGAAACCGGAGATCATCCTCCCATCAGGCAGACCCCACGTCGCTTGCCGCCTCATCTGAGAGACGAGGTGCGGGCTCAGCTGGACGAGCTAGTGGGTCAGGGAATTTTAGAAAAATCTGATAGTAGCTGGGCATCACCCATTTGTGTGGTCAAAAAGAAAAATGGTGACAATAGAATTTGTGCTGATCTTAGAAGGCTCAACTCGATCACCAGACTTCCCGCTTATCCAATAGCCCGCATTGACGACTCGCTGGAGGCTTTGGCTGGTTCTTCGTTGTACTGCACACTTGACATGAACTCTGCGTATCACCAGATGCCCATAGACCCAGCTGATCAAGACAAAACTACCATTACCACTCCGTTCGGTAACTTCCGGTACACCCGAGTTTGCTTTGGGCTCAGCTCAGCACCCTTCACTTGCGCGAAGCTGCTCGATATCGTTCTCGGCGACCTGACCCCGAAAACGTGCGTGACTTATTTTGACGACATAATTGTACACGGCAACAGTTTCACAGAGGTATTGAATGGATTGGACTCAGCACTGTCCCGCCTCAACTCAGCAGGTCTCACGTTAAATCTTCGAAAGTGCCAGTTCTTTCGGAAGCGGGTGACATTTCTTGGTCATGTAGTGTCTGGCGACGGCATGGCCACAGATCCCGAGAAAATCAAGAAGGTGCGTGAGTGGCCAGTGCCACGGACAGCAAAGCAGCTCTCTGGCTTCTTGGGTTTGTCGTCTTATTTTAGAAAGTATGTGGAAAAATTTGCGCAAATTTCTGCTCCCCTCTTCCGCCTAACTGCTCGGGACACGCAATTCCGGTGGACTGATGAGGCTCAGCGTGCCTTCGAGAGCTTAAAGCGGTCTCTCAGTGAGGCTCCTCTGGTGGCATTTCCCCGGTTCGGTGACGACGCGGCCGCCTTTACACTGGACTGCGACGCCAGCGACGAAGGGATTGGCGCTGTCCTGCTCCAGGAGCAAGACGGTGTAGAGCGAGTCGTAGCATTTGGGAGCCATCGCTTGTCGAAAGCGCAGAGAAATTACTCTACTACTAAAAAGGAACTTCTTGCCTGTGTTGTATTTACTCAGGAGTTCTCGCATTACCTTTTAGGCAAGAAATTTCGGCTTCGAACGGACCACAGCAGCCTTCAATGGTTGCTAAATTTTAAAAACCCTTCAGGTATGCTCGCTAGGTGGCTAGATATTCTCGGTGGCTTTCAGTTCGACATTGTTTTCAGGCCTGGTGCCCAAAATGTAGTTGCAGACGCTTTGAGTAGACGCCCATCTGAGGTCAGAGATGCGTCGTGTCAAACTGACACCGCTGATGCATGTCGCCACGTGTCCAGCGATGACTGGTCGATGAGTTTCATCCAGGTCGAACAGAAGAATGATCAGTTGATAGCAGATATTTGCCGTCATTTGAGTTCTGGAAGCCGACCGCTGAAGCGTGATGTGGCAGCTGAAATGCGGCCTCTGTTGCGGCAGTGGGACAGATTCCGCTTGCTGGAGGGCGTTTTGTTCAGGGTGTGTCGAACGCGCCCTCACGGACCGGAGCAGCTCCAGATCGTAGCTCCCAGGTCGCTGGTGCCAGGCATTTTGACTTCCATGCATTCGGGTCCCACAGGCGGCCACTTCAGCGCGGAAAAGTTGCTTGCACAGGCGCGGCTTCGCTTCTGGTGGCCTGCAATGACTGCAGACATTCGCAGGTTCTGTGCAGAGTGTGACAAGTGCGGTTCGCGCCAGTCGCCAATTCCTCAGCCACGAGCACCGATGGGGGAATTGCATGCTTCTGAGCCCTGGGAAATCGTGTCGATCGATTTCCTGACTTCCCTCCCCTCCACAGCGCGCGGAAACAAACATTTGCTAGTATGTTGTGACCACTTCACCAGGTGGGTGGAGGTTTTCCCTCTCCCAGACATGACTGCTACTACGGTAGCCCGTGTTCTCACTCATGAGCTGTTCTCTCGATTTGGTTGTCCCAAACAACTGCATTCAGATTGTGCGGCAAATTTCAGAGGTGAGTTGATCGCAGAGGTGTGTCGACTCATGGGTATTCGCAAAACCAGCACCACCAGCTTTCATCCTCAGGGTAATAGCCGGTGTGAACGGATGATGAGGACCGTTCTCGGTATGTTGTCCAAATACCTGGACGACAACCACAATGAGTGGGATCAGCACCTACCTCTCCTGATGTTGGGCTATCGTTCACAGGTGCACAAGTCGTTGGGCTATAGTCCGTTCTTTCTAATGCTCGGTCGTGAGCCTCGCCTGCCTGTCGACGTCGAAATCGACGCAGCTCGTGCGTCGAAGTCTACCTCTGTGGCGTCCTATGTCGACAAATTGTGTGCGGGGCTACGTACTGCTTATCGCGAGGCTATCCGTATGTCCCACTCTAGTAACGCGAGAAACAAGCGGATCTATGAGAAAAAGTTGAACACGTTTTCTTATCAAATTGGAGACAAGGTGTCTCTGTTCAAAAACGTTCCGAAACGAGGAGAATATTACAAATTTGTTCGGCCATGGAAGCCGGCCGTTATTGTGTCCATTCACGGAGAGCTTAATTACACTATACGCCTGGAGGGTACTGGCCAAATATTGAGGGTTCACCACAATAGGCTCAAGCCGCGCCAGTGCCCGGAACAGGAGCTGGAAAATGTGAACAGCGAGGCGGGAAACGCAGGTGGGACTGATCCTTCGTCAGGGGTGGAAGGGGTAGTGGATGGGCCGGTTGATGCTGGCCGGCAACGGTCTGGGCGTGCAAAGAAACCTATAATGACTCGTGATGACGCAGATTTATCTGACGTTAACCTGAGCCTAGTTGGGTCACCTTTGAGGACACAGAGTGACCTTCCACAGTCTGGTCCTGGCGCGGGGGCGTCGCAGGGCGCTGGTAGTGATCCCAACGTGACGCCGCAGGATGCTGGTGCTGATCCCGGTGTGGAGACGCCGCTGGGCGCGGGTGGTGATCCCGGTGTGGAGACGCCGCGGAGCACTAGCGGAGATCCAGATGTGGTGACATCTCGGAGCACTAGCCCTGATCCCGGAGTGGGGGCGCCGCTCAGCGGTGGTGATTCCGGAGTTGTGACGCCGCAAAATGTGGATACTGAGTCAGAGGGAGCGGCAGCCGTCGCTGATGGCACAGCTGCTGGTCCTAGGCGGTCTGCTCGGGTCAGACGGAGCCCAGACTATTTCACATTCAGTCTGGTACTGCTGCTTTGGGTTCTGGCGCGCTTTCCGTTATAACCCGCAATGCGGCTGATCCTACCTGCTTGTGGTCGGGAACTGAATTGTTGCTTTGGACGGGTTGGGCTGCACCTGATAGCTTGTACAACCAGTGTTGTTTGACATTGGATAACGTCGGGTATTTGGGAATTGCCTAGCCGCTCTGTCTGGTTTGCCCGAGTAGCAGGGATGACGTGTTTTTGAGGCCATTGTCTGACCGAGTAACATTGACTGTTCGGTTCCTTTTTGGATCCGCGAATTCCTGATCCAATCTTTGTTCTTTCAGGCATTCCCGACCATTCTGGGGCTGGGTGCACGGTGGCGCAACGATCCGGTTCATCGTGAAACTCCATACGCGGGTGAAACGAGACGCTCGCCGCTTACTGATACTGGGGTGACGCTGGACACACCGAGCCGGTGGTTTGCCCGGAAGTGTTATGTGCGCGCGAAGCGAGATGTGTGTAGGTGAGGGGGACTGTAGTGCTTGTGCTCATGTACAGGGGGAAAGAGTGTAAGGTTATGGTCTGGCTGATTCTCGGCCGGGCGCTCGGACCGGTCCCCGGCGACCATGCTCGGGCGCGTGCGTGGTCCGGTGGCCTGAGGCGCTGGTCCGGTCAGCCTGCACGTGACCAGGCTGAGCGGTGATTGGGTGGCGCCGAGCGTGCCGAGGTGGCCGGGGTCCCGGCCGCGCTCGGCGGGGGGATTCTGGCGGAGACCGTGACGCGGTGCGGATGTGCTGTGACGCGCTGTGTGAGTGTGGTGCGGATTGCGGTTGTTAACGGCAATAAAGGCCCAAAACGAAGCTGCGTATTAAGCAAGATTACAAATATATGAGTTCGTGAAATCATATCCCCGGGACAATATTGTCGTTTAGTGTTGGAGTTACATTTTCATACATAGCTCCAAGAACCAAACCAACACAAATATTTAAACGAAACAATATTAGTTGAATTCCTTCAATACACTGAAATGCATTGCAAGTCACTAGCTGTGACTAGCTGTGACAGCTAGCTGTGACTAGCTAGCTGTCACTAGCTGTGATCACTGACGCGGTGCATATTCTGGTAAATGCTGACGACACAGCATAGCCTTCAGCAGGCAGATAACCTTGATTCATACCAGATTCTTTCTCCTTTAATTTGCATCACAGATTATACTTCATACCGAAGCCAGAAGAAAAGCGGCTCGAAGTGGGTCTGCCCGGTGCCTGATCTATAGAGCCGTGGCTGTCTGCACTGTCCATTGTCCAGCTCTGGCGTCACTGCGCTGTCCATTGTCCAGCTCTGGCGTCGCTGCCGGTCGGCCCTGACATTAGCGGCACATAACCGGCCATCTTGTCTGCCAGCCGGCGGCTCACGGGCGGCTCACGGGATCTATGACGGAGCTGCTAATACCGCTGGCCTTGAGCTGATACAGGGTCGACACACTGCAGATGATATCACCGACAGCAGGCGGCAGAGGTGCCGCATTTCGGGGCTCTTCGGTCAGCTTAAACTGGATCGGTAAAGTGATGAACTCATGAACGCTGATGTTTTGGGCGTGAATAAACAAGTAGCGTCAGAGATATTACAATTAAAATAACGTCATCCAACTAAAAGCATGGTGGTGTTGGTAGCGTCTTAACTGCGTCAATATGACCCGTTCCCGTTCTTGTTCCAGTACAATGCAAGTTCAAAGGCATTTGGGATAGATTCGGAGGTCACTGATTCAAAGCTGCAGCTTCGAATCAATTCTCGCCTGGAGTATTTCCAAGAGCTCCTCGGCTACACCGCTGCAGTGTCTATTTCTGGTATCACTAATCACATTGGTGTGACGGTGAGCGGCGGTAAGATACCATCTCTAATGGTCTTGGCATTCACATTTCACATTCTATTAATAGTGCACGTAATCAGCAAGGATTTTTGTCGGTTCTTTAACTACCTGGTTGCAAGGAAGCTGAGTTAGCATTGTAATCCATGCAGCTTGCAGCTTGACTCAATTCAGCCAAGGCCACTGCGCATGTTGTCCAGAAGCGTCTTCACTTAAGTAATCTGTCTTCACTGCTTTATTCTTCTGATCAAACATTGTATTGTTAGATACCCCGCTGTGGATCGTGATCGTGATATGATCGTGATCGTGATCGTGATATTACTCCGCACAAATCAACTGCTCATGGCAAAATTAGTCCATAAGCTCATCAAACATTCTATCCCCATAGCTTGATTAGACATTCTACCCCGCTGTATTAAACACGACTGTGCTGCTCTAACAGCAAATACAAAACAATATAAAACACACGTAAGTAAACGTTTTACCTGCGCATAGAGTTTTGCTGTGCGAGTCGATCAAAGCTAAACAAAATCAAATGCGCGAGAAAAAAAAACTACGCACAGTGCTAATACATTGTCATTTCAACTGCATTTAAGCCTTCGGAACCACTTATTCAGTGCCTGACATTGAAACTCAGTCTCTTTAAGCAGGATTAAAGTCCAAAATTAAAACCTCCCTTCATTCTTCCAAAACTCTTAAAGCTGTGCCGCACAAAGCGATGTTCAAGCGACGCGACGCGACACGACGTGACTGAAAATAGTCACGCGACAACTGTGTGGCACGACACGACCGCCGTACGACTGGGGGTCATGCCTACCTAATCAAAGCCATGGCAATCAGTACTGACTGCTGACCGATAGGTAGGACATGTTCGCAAACTGATCTCCCTTTTGAAAGTGGGCGTTAACATTTTAGTTGACTTTTGAAGACCGTGTTCAGGCGTCCATAAATGTCCCTGTCGTGCAGCTATTTTCCGTCGCGGCTTGTCGCGTCGCGCCGTTTGTGACATGCTTGCGCTATATCTCAAAATGTCGACCAATGTTAACCGTTCCGACCATAGGTGACAACATCGACACAAACTTTCTACAGAATGGTGCCAACTTATCAATTCATGGAGAATACAATAACTGATAGGAAGTATTAAATCAACGAAATAATAAATGCCAGCTAAGATTAGCACATCTTCCGTGTATTGCTGACCTACGTCGTATGGTAGAAACCTTTTCGTGTTTTTTTATATATATATATATATATATATGTGTGTGTGTGTATATGTCGACCTGTCCACACACTGTCTGCAGTCACGTTGTTCTTGCTGTAGTTTTTCACTGCTGTAAGGTCCTGTCGGTATTTTTCAACCCGGCGATATCTTAGTGTTTCTTATCGTTTTAGGCAACGTGAAAACGTGTCACGAATGCGTCAGTTTACGGCTGGAATTATATTATAATGTTACTGCTGTGCCATGTGTGATATTGCCGTGAGTTTGAAGAATCATTTAACATTCCTCTCCCGTGCGCGCCTGTTCCTGGGATGGATGGTCGCTCATCAGGTCTGTCAGGTCATCAGCAGGTCCGGCAGCTGTCAGACGCTAAACAGAACCGGTTCCCAAGGAGCTGACGTCCGCCGCAGCGCCTGTTTGTGCAGGGTAAATTATGGCCATGCGGCGAGGCCGCCTCGCCAGGGGAATGGCTGTGCAGGGACCGTGACCGGCTCGGCAACCGGGGCTGGCTCCGTCTTTACCACGGCCCAGCAATGCGCAGCTCTACAAGAACTTCACTTATCCGAACTCCGAGTATAACTTGATTTGTCACTGTCTGACATTGTGAGGTGCGCATGCTTGCAAGATGATCAAACATACTTTTCATGGTATTCATAATTGCACATTTGTGTCAATAAATCACAGGATACGTCATCGCATGTGCAGAACAACAGCGAAGTTTAGTTTTACAACATCAGACGATTAGACGTCACGGCTGCATCTGTTTTGGTACCTGTTGCGGCTTCGGTGACGTCAGTACCGTCATTCAGGGTAACTTTAGACATCAGGGTAACTTTAGCCAAATGGATTATCGTAATTCAAGTTAATATTAGCCGTTTTCACGAAGGATTATTGCGCTGAAAAGTTTCTGAAAGATTCTGAAAGTTTTGAAAAAATACACAGCTTTTACATGCGATTTTTGGCTAGAAATGTACCTCGTAATTTTGTAATATGCTGATAAGAATAAAATATGATGACAAAATTGCGGTTTGGTGGTGATAAGCAAGATAAGTATTGATATAATATTCCCGAAAGTTTCAGGAAGATTCTATCAATACTTATCTTGCTTATTACCACCAAACCGCAATTTTCTCAACATATTTTATTCTTACCAACATATTACAAAATTACGAGGGACATTTCTAGCCAAAAATCGCATGTAGAAGTTGTGTAGTTTTTCAAAACTTTCAGAATCTTTCAGAAACTTTCAGCGCAATAATCCTTCGTGAAAACGGCTATTGTGCACACTATGTTTCAAAACGAAGAAGATAAACTTGACCATTGATATTTTCAAGTTCTTTGGGCCAGGTTTTGGCTGGACAGAAATTATTTTTAACATTTTTTTAAAATTTTGTTTTTACTTTTAAAGTTACCCTTAAATGTTCTCCAAAAATAACGCCAATTTGATAGTACCCCTAGCAAGCAATACATGGCTTTCCCCTTGAAATTAATTAGTTAGGTGCAGCCCTTATAGCGCCCATCGTGAATGAGTAATCAGTTTTACACTACGTATTTGTTCCCCTCGACTGTAGCCGCGGCTAAAGGTGGAGAGGGGTTGCTAAAGTTGGCATCAGGGTAACTTTAGCCAGGGGCGTCGCCACAAAATTTGGAGTGAGGGCCCAGCCAAATGGTTGGGTCCCGCTACCATGTGGCTAATGCTAAAATCCTGCTGACCTTGAGGGGGGAAGCGCGGAGCGATGCCGGGGGCGGATCGATCCCGGGAGGGGGGGGGGGGGGGCGGTCCCCCAGCCCCCTCCCCCATCCCCAATGGTGGCGACGCCCCCGACCTTAGCCGCCCACAATATGATACGGGAACCCAAACAGGTTGGCTGATCATTGATTAACTTTTTAGGTGGATTCAATCAATCCTTATCCTTATTGTTTAACTTTGTATTTGGATAGTTCAATACCACTGCGTAATAAAGCACCACGTTGTCGCATCGTACCAGCTGAAAACCAGCTACAAACCAGCATCGTACCAGCTGAAAACGTATAGTTTTAGCACGACACTCAGAAGATGGAAAATAGCAGGATCGTGGGCCGCATTCGCTTATTGATAACACTGCCGATACTAATTTGAGTCGAATCAATATCATGCTGATACTTACGAGAACTTGCCGATACCGATACCGATATCGACACAAAGTTTTTATTTTTACAAAATCGCATCTCTAATTCTGCCATTTTGCCATTATCAGAGCCCACTCATGCACTAGATTTTCATGTTTTGTGTATGCACGAATTTATGTAAAGGTCTTCCCTGATTGAAATCGATGGGCACAGAACTATCATCGATCATTGCCTGAAAATCGCCAACAAACCCGATCTGTAACGCGGCATGGCTAAAATCGGCTAACTTTAGCCACCTCATTTTTTTAAAATAACAACTTTGAATGCACAGACTCTCAACACTGCAACCACCACGCAACGACACCAGGATGTCCCACAAATTTGCACCAGACATATTTTTATGTATGGTCTTAACAAAAACAGGGCACACTAAAATGTCCCAAAAGTATGCCTAAGTTACCCTGAATGACGGTAAATACCAACAGTGCTCCACTGTGGTATTTAACCCACGACGAACGCCACCGAGCTAATAGTCAAATTATGTTAGTATTCACAAACTGTTCTGTTCACAAACTGTTGACACATTCTAAAGCTGATGCTTTCCATGCAACGCCCATCATAGCACTAAAGCTAAAATTTGAAGAAGGGGGACATACTCCCGTCCCCCGTTTTCGACCACATGACCTTAAAACATACCTTTGTAAATTGCATGGGCGCCGCCAACACTTGGGACACTAAGTAATTGTCAACTTTCCTACATGTCCACTTGGATTTGTCCCAAATAATTTTGAGGTCATGGCGACGTCTTTGGTAAATTATGAGCTCAGTTGTTCGCAGTTCTTTGACATATATTTTGCCGACCCGACAATTAGGAACCGAATACAAAGATATTTAACTGCGCTGCCATGATCGAAGGTCTGCTGTGCATGCGAACAAAGCAACAAGACAATCGTGTTCCTGGCGGTGTCCTGACCGGGCGGGTCGTCTCCTGTCTCACCCGTGACCGTCAATGGCGGTGTTCTGACCGGGCGGGTCGTCTCCCGTCTCACCTGTGACCGTCAATGGCGGTGTCCTGACCGGGCGGGTCGTCTCCCGTCTCACCTGTGACCGTCAATGTCAGAGCACCGGCTGCTCTCTCAGTAGCGCGTCTGGCGGGGTGCGTCCCGTGCTGCCGGCGTGCCGTCCGGCGGTGTTCTGGCGGTCTTCCCGGCCGCTGGCTGACGTCACCCCGCCGGCCGACTCCCACGTGACCTCGGCACCTCGGCTGAAACTCGTCTTCCCTCCGCCTCCGGCCGTAGAGATGGGAAAACCTGACCGTACAGTCTCTGGCATAGCACCGCGGCCCAGCCACCGCGTCGCGCCCAGCCGAGCTCGGCCAGTGACGGCACGCATACCGACGCGGCTCCTCTCAGCTACCTAGCGACCCCGCGCCGTCAGAGGGCGCTCTGTCTGATGGGTATGATGGGGCGTGAGATAGGACCAGTCGGGGACAGATCCACGTCTCTGGCAGCGCGGGCCCTGGCAGGTGAAGCGGAGGGTACCACGGAGGGATGCGGCAGTCTGGCGGGAAGGCCGTCCGGGTGCCTCACCCCGTGTTGTGAAATTATCCCGACTGACGAGACCGACCGCACGGATGTAGCGTCACGGATTTCCCCCGGCAATAACACGGTCGTCCGCCGCGGGGCCACGTACAGGTGAAACGTTCACCATAATTTGCTACACGATGCCGAATTAGCGTGGGGCCAACACACACGTGACACGTGACGTATCCACGGGAACCCGCTATAAGATGGTGATTTTAGTGCCTGACGTGAAAAACGCACATCAATTTTTAATAAATTCACACATTTTGTTTTATGTTTTAACAGAATCAATTAACAAAGTTGGATTGGGCGTGGCCTATTGACTAGTGTTACACTATTTTCCCCTTGGATTGGAGGACAGTGGGTACAAGCACTAGTGTAAGAATTATTAGGCCAAAGAAATCCTTTCCTAGCCTCTCATAACCTTCGCTGAGAGTCCCCGTCCTAACCAGACTTATTCCTCACCCTATATGTCAAAATTGAAACAGAGCTTGCGAGATGGCCCACAAGATGGCAGGAGCGTCTCGTTGACGGACCGCGGAACCTTGCGTGGAACTACGCAGCCGCGTATTTCGTCATGCAAGCAGACCGGTGCCTAAGGCAAGGTCAGAGGTCGGGTGAAGCTAGAGGTCAGCGCCGAGTTTTTTGGGGACTCGATAGTGAACAACCGTGGTGGACGGAGGCTAGCAAGCTGACCGATAAACCTGAACGTATAAAACAAAGGACAAGATTACTTCAAACAGCAATAGCTACACTAACAGTTTTGCTGTCTGTAAAACCAATATGTTTTACAAGGAATAGTTAACAATCAATACCGAGTAAATAAGTCAACAGTTATTTCAAGAGTTTGCTCTGCCGGGTCTCTGACAAGGTAAGCGAGTTTCTGTTTTCAAATTGGCATTTCAATTTCCTTATGTCATAATCCTCACAAGAAGATTGTAAAACATATTGCCCTCTGCCCCATGCGTCAACTATTCCTTAAGTGGTCTTGTCTAAAAGCCCTACCATACTCTACCATACCTTAACCTTGACTGCAGGGTTGGGCCTACTGTCACTCGTCTCTACTTGTGGCCAACAGATATTGCAGATCCAATGCTTATACACACACAAAGGGAAGAATCCTTACTCACTTGGTGATTGTTTTTCCACACACATCTCCACATGGTTTCACAGATTGGGATTGGTATTTCCATACATTGTGATTGGTTTTCCATACATTGTGATTGGTTTTCCATACATTGTGGTTGGGTTTCCAGTTCCACATTTCTGATTGTTTCCTTCAAGAATTTAGAACATTTCTCGCTTGTAGCCAGTCGTGGTTCTGCAACTTTAGCAAGATTTAGGTTTTGCTACTCTGGCAGATCAGATATTTCAGACTCAATTCACACTTGGTTCATACTTTGTCTTATAGTGTATTGTCATTGTTCCTTGCAACATTGATGCACATTGTTTGTGAACCCACTGACACTGTTGTTTAGATAGTTTTCTGCTGTTTTTGGTTTTTCGACTGCCATAATTTTGTATTTCTCACTGTCACACCTGACAATTTCGTGTTATCTTGGACATTCTTTGTTCGAGTTTTGTTTGCTTGGGATTTATCTTTTCGATTTGCACACTTGAAGCATCAACATGACTGATGGCAAGCCAGATCTGAAAGGTTTGCGTGCTAAACGAGGCCATATCAAACGAGTAGTCACACTCACACTGAAGACTCTTCAAAAGGAAGGAATCAAACCTGAAGTTGTGAATGAGTATGTGTCCAGCATTCAACAGAAGCTGAAGGAAGTTGAAGAATATGATCTTCTGATTGTAACTGAGTTGACCGACCATGAAGATGAAGAGGACACATATGACGCAGACACAGAAGAACAAGTGCAGTATCAATTAGAGATGAAGACTGCACCCTCAGGGGCCACAGCAAGGTTGAGGGAGATCAAGCTGCCAACTTTCAGTGGAACACAAGCTGACACTATGGAGTTCAACGACTTCTTCACCTTGTTTGAGGACTTAGTTGGGAAGAGCAGCAGCATCAGCGGAGCCAGCAAGTTACTCTATCTGAAGACCTACCTGCGTGGTAGTGCGTTGGATGTAATCAAGCACCTCTCAAATGACAGCCACAACTATGAGCTGGCGGTGCAGTTCTTGAAAAGAGAATACCTGGACAAAAACACAGTGGTGGAAAATCACATCAGGAAGATCTATGAACTCACTGCCCCACCACCTCGGGACTTAGCTGCACTTCGTGCCTTCATGAACTCAGCACGCACATCTGTTTACGAACTGAGGTCCTTCGGATATCATGCGCTGGATGGTGACTCGTTGGGTAGCCGCGTCATCAGCTTTATCCTTTGGGAGAAGCTCCCCACCAGCTTCAAGAGCAGATTAGGCATTATCATAGGCTCAGATATCCCCACAACAGCACAGCTGCTCAACAACTACAGCGACATCATTCGAACACTCGAAAGACTGTCTGACAAAAAACCACACAGCACACCACACCCAGCTTCACAGGTGCACAAGACTTCCAAACCACTCGCATCTGGGAAGTCATCTGGGATTTCTGCTCACAAGCCTCAGCACGCAACAGTCAAAAGCATCAGTACATTTCAAACAGACACTCACAATGGCATGCAGAGGTACAAACCATGCAAGCTGTGCCAAGGCACTCACTCCATGCTTAAGTGCACTGCTTTCCAGGATGCGAAGAAGCGATGTGCCCGACTGTCTGAGCTCAACCTGTGCCCAACATGTAGCGGTCAGCATAGCACAGAAAGCTGTCCTGGTAAGGAGAGAGGACTCTCCCACCCGTGCACCATCTGTGGAGCGAAGACTCACATCTCTGCACTGTGCGTTCCAGGAAACTTCACCCAAAGCCGCCTCTGTCTGGTGAATGAGCAACATGGCCGCCAGTCACTTCTCCCAACAACGTCTGTTGTCATTAGTTCTAGTGATGAAGCAGAGGTTGCAAGAGCGCTGATAGATCATGGAAGTCAGGCGAGTTATATCAGCAAGCAACTGGCGGAGAAGTTGAGGCTGGAAGGAAAGGGATATGAAGAGAAGTTCACAGTGAAGACTTGCATCGGAACAGAAGAGAAAGTCCACAGGGTCGTCACATGTGAGATTGCTGTAATGCCAAGGCGCATGGTCAAGGCAGAGTTTCTGATTGATCCAAACCTCGACCTCAGCTACACTCTTCCTGGTCTCTCCCACACAGTGAAACAGCTGCAAGAAGAAGGCATCGTGCTTGCTGATTGTTTTTACAGACAGCAGGAAACGGATGACATCGACAACATTCACTGCCTGCTGGGGGTCAATGTTCTGTCACATCTCACTCCTCTACAAACAGTGGGTCTGGGGCAAGGTGTTGCCTACAAGGTCGACAAGGGACTCATCATCTTTGGCGACTTGACCAACATGGCTCCAGGTCGTGCCGCCACAAGTGACAACCCGACTGTGAAGCCTGGGACACAGACACTGAGTGACTCAGCGCCGACTCCCGGAGCCACTCTCAGCACACAACTGCTTCAACAAGACCCAACAGACACTTAGAACACAAACGAGCAAGGTGACGTGACGGAGGTACAGTCAACTGATTCCGCCCAAGCGCCACAGACTGCGTCTCTGGAAAGCCACCACAGGAGTCGAACGGCTACAGACGCTGAACTCGGCAGGAAAGAAGCCCAGCCTCAACGTCGAGAAAGTCAAACAACAGACGCTCAACAGCAAAATCAACAAGCAGATTCGTGCTCACTGAATCGACCAAGGTGTCCAGATGCTGGAGAACCTTCAGGAGAAGAACTTCAAACGGTGCACATCAACAAGGCAAGCACTCAAGGAGTAACTCCAGTGCAAGCTCACACAGGATCTCAGCATCAAGTGCTGCAACCTGACTCATCTCAAACTGTCAAACTTCAAACTCTGCAAGAAAGTCAGCTCACTCAAACAGCAGACTTTCCACAAGGGACTCAGACAGTCTCTTCCTCAAACACAAACAAACTCAACAATACAACAAGAGCCACAGGTTCTACATGAAAAACAACAAACACACTAACAAGGTGATTCAACAAACAAACATCTTCAAGAAGAGTCAGATGCTCTGACGTCACAACAACGGTCTGAACCTGAAGAAGAGGGGAAACAAGCGCTGCAAGTTCCAACGCAACATCAACAAACACAAGCGAAATCAAACGAAAAGGAACAAGAATCTGCAGAAGGCCCACAAACAGTGGCACATGAAGCCTCAGGCAAACAAGCAAACACACAAACCCATGCTACACAGACACAACTTGACAGCGATGACGAAGACTCTGAGCTTTCATTAGCTGATGAGTGTGTCCTAGAAGACTTCAAGAACGAGGTTGAACTTCGCGACGGAAGATATTTTGTGAAGATACCTTTCTACTCCAACGTTGAAGACGTGCCGGAGAACTTCGACAACGCCAAGGCCATGATGAACAAGGTGCATCAATCTCTTCAACGGAAGAACCTGGTCGACAAGTACACAGCAGTGTTCCAGCAGCAACTCAGCGATGGAATCATTGAAGAGATTGACTTGTCTGAGGCAAAACGAAGAGTGTTCATACCTCACCACCCAGTGATCAAGACTGATGAGCAGACGACCACCAAGATCCGGCCTGTGTTTAACTGTAGTTTCAAAGCTGGGGACACACCATCGCTGAATGAGGCGTGTTTCCCTGGGGTCAACCTCCTCACCAACATGACCAGTCTTCTGCATAGGTTCCGCACACACGACTTCATGATGATGGCAGATATCGAGAAGGCTTTCTTACAGATCTACTTGAAGTACGAAAGCGACAAAGATCACTTCTGCTTTCTGTGGAAAACTGAAGAGGGTGTGAAGGCATTCCGTTTCAGAACCATCCTCTTTGGACTCAACGCAAGCCCGTTCATCCTGAACCACATAGTTCAACTCTACCTGCAGCGGTGTTCAGAGACGGAAGCAACTGCTGCTCTGAAGAGATCCCTGTACGTCGACAACTTCCTGTTCACCTCGTCTGATCTCGACAAGCTTATGATCATCTACCAGGAGAGCAACGAAGTTCTGCAAGAGGGAGGCTTCAACCTGAGAAGTTGGAACTCCAATCACCCCACAATGTTGAATGTCATGGAACGTGACAACACTCTCCATCAGCATTCATCATCAAGTGAGAAGATACTTGGATATCTCTACAACGCCAAAGAAGACACCATGTCACTCGCTGAACTTCAGTTTGAAGATCACAAGAAGCTGACCAAACGACAACTGTTGAGCAACATCAGTCGAGTTTTTGACCCACTCTCACTCACACTCCCAGTCTCCATCAGAGGCCGCATCCTGATGAAGCAAGTCTGGCAGGAGGGCACAGATTAGGACGAAGAAGTTTCCCCGGAAGTCAAGGCAAAGTGGGAAAACTTCAACCAGACCTCATCGCTCTGCAGTCACTGTCATTCCCGAGGAAGACTGCAGATCTGGAAACAGCTGACCCAATCTCACTGCATGTGTTCTGTGATGGCAGCCGTACATGCTATGGCGTAGCCGGCTACATCAAACAAGGTGAGAAGACAACACTGGTCTACAGTCACAGCAAGCTGGCTCCAGACAAGAAGAGTATCCCTCAGACAGAACTACTTGCCGTGCTGCAGGCTCTTGACTGCGTGTCAACAATCTCAACATCTTTGAACATCAAGCCAGAACAAGTCTTCATCTGGTGTGACGCTCAAGTTGTCTTGGAATGGCTTCACAGTAGAGCGAAGACCAAGAGTAGGTTCACAATCAACAGATTGAAGACTGCAAGTCAGAAGAAGGCCGAACTGGAAGCTCAGCTGGATTGCGAAGTCACCTTCAAGTACGTCAACACACAAGATAATGTCGCAGACATGGTCACAAGAGGTCTCAGCTTCAGGGAGTTTGAGAAAAGTATGACTACCTGGGTGTCTGGTCCGAGCTGGCTCGCTGACACAGCTACGTGGCCTCAGAACTCCTTGAGTTGTCTATCTGAAGCCACCAAGCAGTCGATGCAGGTCAACACTCGTCTCACAGAAACGCAGCAGAGTGTGGAGCCGAAACAGCCAGCGTTGGACCCAGAGAAGTTTTCCAGCCTCAAGAAACTGTACGGCGTCACTTCTCGAGTGTACCACTTCATCAACAAGCTCAAGCACAGACAAGCAGACTGCCACAAACAAGCTGAAGACTACTCGATCGGCTACATGCAGAACACGTCATTTCAAGAGGAACTGCACTACCTTCAACACTGCGAAGGTCACAAAACAAGGCAACCACCGAAGTATGTCAATGGCTTGAACCTCTTCCTGGACAGTGATGGCGTCCTGAGATGTAAAGGAAGGTTGTCACGACTCAACTACTACTCATACTCAACACTCAATCCCATGCTACTAGCGAAACAGCATCCACTCACCACACTTCTGATTAGGGATCAGCACGTGAAGTGTAAGCATCTAGGCATCGGCACTACCCTCACAGCGCTCCGAGAACGCGGTTTCTGGATACCGGCAGGGCGTCAAGTGGTTAAGCGTGTCCTGAAGGATTGCATCACGTGTCAGAAGTTCAACAACTTCGCGTTTTCCTATCCCAAGCTCATTGATCTTCCAAAGGAAAGTGTTCGCTTCTTGAAACCCTATCACGACACAGCGATCGACTACACAGGACATGTGTATGTGAAAGGTGAAGATGGTGAAATGAAGAAAGTTTATATAGTGGTCTACACCTGTTTGGCTATTCGAGCTGTTCACTTAGACGTAGTGCCAGACCTGAGAGTGAAGTCGTTCATTCAGTCGTTTTCTCGCTTCTGCAGTACATACCAAGTACCTCAGTCGATCTACACGGACAACGCTAGTTATTTTATAGCGTCTCAGAAGGTTATGGAAAATTTCTTCCTTTCAGACGGTTTCAAAGACCACTTGCAGAACCTCAACATCATTCACAAGACCATACCTGCCTACGCCAGCTGGGTCGGCGGTGTTTACGAGCGACAAGTTAAAACCATCAAACAGTGCCTGTACAAGACGGTGGGTCGTGCAAAGCTTACATACTACCAACTCATCACTCATCTGGCCGCGATCCAGGACATTGTGAACAGCAAGCCGATCACCTACGTGAGTAGCGAACTAGAAGACATAGAGCCACTCACTCCAAACAAAATCCTGAAGTTGGACACGAACCCACGGCTTCGACTGGTTCACGACTGCGACCATGGTGACCCGTTGTGGACACAACATCCAAACGACGTTCACGAAGAACTCAACCAGACACTGATGAAGCAGGAGCAATTGCTTGAGAACTACATAACGATGTGGTACAGCCAGTACCTGCTGGGTGCGAGAGACATCACGCGACGTTTTCCAATCGGACTGGGTCGACAGAATATCTGTTGGAGATATTGTCCTCATCGACACAAGAGGCAGACCTAGAGTTTACTGGAAGATGGGACGTGTCGTACAACTCATCCATGGCAAGGACGGACGTGTCCGGCAAGTGGTGTTGAAGACGGCAAATGGAGAAGGTCGATATTCCACTCGGTTGCTGTATCCACTCGAAATACAGGCCACTCACTCTGGCACTGCAGGGGACGCTACTCCCACGCCTGCCACACTTGATATAACTTCACACGGACAAACAGATGCAGTTTCTACTGCATCACCAGGCGCTTCACGTCAACCGGTGCGCCCACGAAGACAAGCAGCTCTCAAACAGGGCCAACTTGTGAGAGACCTCGTACAGTCAGGCTCTCTGTAGCACAATTTTGCATTAACTTTGTCACACTTCACTCCCATACATAATATCACTTCAATAAATCAACAATTCAAGCCACAATACATATGTTATGTTTGACTCTGTCAAGCATCTCGCCTGGGGAGTGTAAGAATTATTAGGCCAAATAAATCCTTTCCTAGCCTCTCATAACCTTCGCTGAGAGTCCCCGTCCTAACCAGACTTATTCCTCACCCTATATGTCAAATTTGAAACAGAGCTTGCGAGATGGCCCACAAGATGGCAGGAGCGTCTCGTTGACGGACCGCGGAACCTTGCGTGGAACTACGCAGCCGCGTATTTCGTCATGCAAGCAGACCGGTGCCTAAGGCAAGGTCAGAGGTCGGGTGAAGCTAGAGGTCAGCGCCGAGTTTTTTGGGGACTCGATAGTGAACAACCGTGGTGGACGGAGGCTAGCAAGCTGACCGATAAACCTGAACGTATAAAACAAAGGACAAGATTACTTCAAACAGCAATAGCTACACTAACAGTTTTGCTGTCTGTAAAACCAATATGTTTTACAAGGAATAGTTAACAATCAATACCGAGTAAATAAGTCAACAGTTAT
>JAXIVJ010007414.1:0-15000 GCA_036785665.1 Chirona hameri | reverse complement strand
TGTCCGATGTGCAGACTGCCTCAATGTGGGAAGTACCGGCCAGCTCGAAGAAGAGCCCGTATGCCCCGCAGCTGGTGACACTGCGCTGATTGACCAGACGCACCCGTGAGTCGTTGTACTCGTACCACTCGGTCGTGTGCGGGTGTTTGCAGTAGGCCGTGTAGTGGCCGGAGACCAGCGTGCCGGAGTGGTTGGCCACGCCGAGCGTCTGGTCAGCCGAGTACGGCGACAGGGTCCAGCCCGGTCACGGGAATGTCCACGGCGGTGCTGAGTTTGCTGTGGGAACTCTCCTGCGGCAAGAAACGTTTCAGGTGCACCACCAGGATGCGCGGGAACTTCTGGATCGACAGGTCTTGGAGCACTTTTGCCGCTTTTGGCACTTGGAAACACGTCGGCTTGTCGTCTCCGTCGAGCACCTCCTCCCTTATGAAGAGGTCAAAACAGGCCTGCAGTTGCACCTGGGCCCGTCCTGGCCGGGATCGGCAGGCTAAAATCCCAGAACGGGTCGAACGTGACGGGACGCGTGGCCGCACACTGTGCATAGCAGCGTCGACTTGAGCTGGCCGACAAACAGGATCGACTAATTTGAGTTCTCCAGACGCAGGAGGGTGCGCTTCCAGGCCTCAGCTGACTTCTGACTGGTGCTGAGACTATCGTCGATGTCGGTAGTAATGGGCTTGGGCCGGCTGGTTAACGCGATTTACATCCGTCCGTGGCAGACCCTCCAGCAGGTACCTGAGGAACTCCTGCGCGTCCTGCTGCTTGTAGTCCATGAAGCGTGGCGCGAACCGCTGGATCTGTGACTTGAACGGCGCCGGGGGTCGTAAGCACCCGCTCAGGCTCGTTTGAGTGCCGCCACAGGTCACACATCAGAGCGCCGAAAAGCTCTGATCAGCGCCCCCTTCATGTCCGACGTAGTGTGTTGAGTCAGAGGCGTACTCGTCGCGCAGATGTAGTCGTGGAGGGCGCGAGTGTTGCTCAGGCATTGCAGCACCAAGTTCATGAAACATGTGTTGCCGATGTTTCTCAGTCCAGTAAGGCCCTGCGGCCGAGCGGCGAACCGGCTGCCGCCGCCGCCGCCGTCGCCAGCCTCGCCGGAACTCTCGAGCCGTAGGCGGCAGGACGAGCCGACAGCGGACGGCACGTAGCGGGCTCCAACAGGAGCACCGCCCGGTGCTGGGAGGCAGCTGTTTTTGTTTCCGGTCGGAGCTCGGACGACTGTACTAGGGGTGGAGTGTCCCTGTGGGATGATGAGCTGCGGGGAGATGGCAGAAGGAGTGCGACTTGAAACATCCGAACAGCGGAGAATCACCTTAGGCGCTGGTCGAATGATAGACACGGCCTGTTACCGCGCACTACTGCCAAGGATAATCGCTTGCCACAGCCACGGCCGTCTCACGAGGATCACCAGACGCGTTGCTGAGCCTCGCACCTAGCTGTCTGATGAAGAGCCTGGTAGTCGGACCACAGGCGCCACCAGTCTCGAACGCTATAGGCTCAAACTGGAACCGTTGCACGAGATCAGCGTACTTCTTCCGCTTCCTGACTCGGCTGCTCGTGCTGCGGCTCCACTGGCTGTGGCTGCTGGCCCGATGTTCGGCTGCAGCGTAGGTGTTAACGCACGTAGCCGTCCCACACGAGGCTCTTCCCACAAGCGAAGGGGGAAGATGGTCATACCATCCGGCCTTTTGCCGGTCTCCGCGGTCGATTCTGTCGGCTCGAGCACGGGATGGTAGCCCGGTAGCTTGCAGCGAGCGTCTGATGACGTCGTTCATGGCCATGTGACGAGGGTGTCGTCCGGCGCTCAGGCGGCAGGTGAGCGCGTGGTAGGCCTTTGTTGTCCGCCTGTGCGCCAATCTGCACCGATGAGGAAACAGGACGTCGGCACCTACTCGCAGGGCCACTGAGATGCGCAGCGTGTCCCTGTCCAGAAGTGTGCCCGTCTGGCAGAAGGAGGAGCGTGCATCCAGGCTCACTCTCTGGACTCCGTGCACTCAGGAGGCGTGCCGTGTCGAACTGGTTGAGTTCTGTAGTAGCCTGTTCAGTTGCTTCTCGCAGAGGATTTGCGTCCCAGGACCTTTGCTGGTGGCGTATGTCAACCTCAGGGGCTTCAGCACCGTTTGCTGTAACTTTCCAATGTTTCATTGTAGCGGAGTACTTCCTAAGAAACGTTATCAGAGTATTCCTACGGCAACATGGCCGGACATCAGGTTGGCTGCAGCCATGAGGGAGGAGATGAAGCTGGGGAGGGGCGGACATCTTCTGTCCGGCGCAGGCCGAGACCGCCGAACCGAGTGGGGGAGGACTGTCTGATTCCAGCTCTCGGTACTGAAACTGACGTTGATTTCAAATTTTGACCTTCAGTGAATTTGACCTGAACTTGACAATAACTTCATGTAAATGAATTCAGTTGTTAAAATGACTATCACTATCTAATTCTACCGGGCAAATAACCCATAAAACATGTGTTGCATGACTTTCGTAGATATTTTGCGCATAGTGATTTTTTGTGACCTTTGCCAACAATCACTTTAGACCATGCGGATGTGTATAATACCTTGCAGCACTTTGGGTGATCATGGTCGTAATTGATGGCTTTTGGCTGGAAATTATGGTCCATAAACTAAAATTACGTCGATTT
The DNA here is from genome assembly GCA_036785665.1 of Chirona hameri. Classification (NCBI taxonomy): domain Eukaryota; kingdom Metazoa; phylum Arthropoda; class Thecostraca; order Balanomorpha; family Balanidae; genus Chirona; species Chirona hameri. The sequence continues at coordinate 12,359 of JAXIVJ010007414.1, read as the reverse complement.
TGACCTTTGACCTGACCGTGACCTCACATTTCACCTCACTTTGAAGTTTTTGAGCAAGTTGTAGATTCATCTCATTGAGAGCTTTCGAAATGTCGCCTGTGCGTCTCGCTGCGATAATTGGTTCGGAAGATAACCAGGGGGATGGTTAACGCCCCCTCCCCCAGTCAATGGCGTTCGGCTGAGACCCCGCAGTGCCCCGTGTACATAGGAGTTTCAAAACAGTGAAACATTGTCCACTAATAGTGGAGCATGAAGGTTTCTTTCACCATCACATGATCACGATTACGGCGCTCAGTGCGTCAATTTACCGTCTGCTGTTATGTATCTCATTGGTCGTATGGTTGTTGCAGCCTAGTTATTGCCTTTGTTGTTGGTGTTGTTCCGTGGTATTATACAGAATTCCCGTCAGGTGCTGGTCGCGAAAATAAGTGCCCTCTAACTTGGCTAAAATAACCTCCTCCCACGTTTCGAGCTGCATGACTACGGTATTGTGCACGACACAGCGGGCCATTTTTAGGCACCACAAGCACTTCTTTGATGCCTGCGGCATGTACTATGCGGCATGCGAACATATGTGCGGCAAAATACTAATGACAGCGCCGGTATATTGGTGGAACATTGTTATTGGTGGTGTTGTTGTATGGTACCGGTATGATACTTTCTGGATATCTTGCAGCTCTAGTTCTTATTCGCGAAAAAGCGGCAACTGCCGGCGGAAAAAAGTAAATCGGTTGCGCATATGGAAGCGTAGCAGTCTTTGCAAAAGCTGCTACGCTACCAAATGAAGGTCAAAATATCGGAACAAAAAATACTTCGCTCTGGATGTTTCGGCTGTTAACAGTACTTTTTCGCACGATTTCGAATTAAAAGGAACCAAGCTCACTCTTTTTTTTATAATAAATTTAGTCCGAATGTTTTTGAATGGATGGATTTCCGAGGTCAGGATCCACGCTAAGCATAGCTTGTTGCGCAGGTCCTGACCCCACCACCCGATCGCGCAATTCCTGGCGTCCGGCAGAATTTATAAAATTTAGAGACACTCTTACATCATGTTTGAGCAAATTGGATCAAATCTCAGTCTGGTGTAGTGGTGATATCTACTCAAACGAGCTTAATGGAAGATGTTTCACAATTAGTGGACAATGTTCCACTATTTTGAAATCGTTATGTAAACGTAGCCTTTACGTAGCAATTCAAAAGCCGGGTTAACACGCGCAGTGGAGGGGGGGGGGGCACTTTTGTGCCCCCCCCCCCCCCCCCACATGTTTTAGTGAATGGCTCGTAAACGAAGCGGAGCAGGGCGGTGTTGTTTCTGCGACATTAGCGCCAACTCCATAGCGGATCGATTGACGCAAAAAAGAAATCGGTCGCTAAATTTTCGAGTTATATGTATTTTTAGTCCAAGATGGCGGTCAGAATTGCAGTCGGCAAATCGATATCTTCGGAACCAATAGTCGGCTCGGGATAATTCAGACGCCATTCGGTAGACAATGTCAATGTTCATCCCCTGAAACAACTTTGGACACATTGCTGGTGACCTGTGACGTTACAGAGGTCAAATTCAAAAATTGTGTGACATTTGGCCAGATTTGACCTTCGTGACCTCGTTTGACCTTGAAGATATTGACCGAAGGTCAAGCAAATTTTAGAAAATGTAGATCGTCATAGCACATACTTACCCTTTAAGTTTTCATTATTCTAGCTCTCATACTTTCGGAGATCTTAGGGGGAAGGGGGCACTAAAGTGCTCCCCCTCCACTGCGCGTGTTAAGCGTGTTAACCACCAGCCCCATTCTGAGCCATTTCTTTCCAGTCAACGACATAGGGTTAGTATATTAATTTTCCAATTTTAGGGGCCACCGTGCCCCGGTGCACCTCTCTCCGTTCGCCACCAGTGATCATGATTAGGTAACCATCAGACCATAATGCACGCCGTCAGACCATAAGGATAAGCCATATCATACGATGAGAACTTCAGGAAAAACAATCAAACCATCCGGGTAAACCATCAGACCATCATACCATCAGTAAGGTCCAACATAAACTGAAAATGTCACGACGCTTCTTTCGCGGCAGCGCACAAGCTCGTGTACCTATAACAAGGATTCATGTGATTTTGTTTAGTACTAATGATTGTTGAAACTGGGAAATACCTGACTCAGGTTACCTGGGAAACAACGTAAATAAATGTATTCCCGTCAGAAGCCAAAGCTACCATGCCATCTACAAATCGCGTTCAGTCGTACATATATTTGCTTGGATTTCGGAGACCGAGTATATATGGGCGACTGGAAAGTTGGCGTGGCACCGCCACACCATTTCAAAAGTTGGTGTGGCAGCTGCCACCCCTGCAGGCTGCAACACGACTTCCGACGCCTATGTACAAATGGCTTTAGAAATGTTGGAGTGATCAGTTGTCGTAGCCAATGAATCAGGCTACTAGTTATAATAGTTTGAAAAGTTCTTCGGCTTATTTATTTTACGTAATAAGCGATTTAGCTAAGCGCGACGCCAATTGGGAAGTCTCCCTATGTATTGTATCCTGTGTGAGTGGCCTTAGGCACCGGTCTGCTTGCATGACGAAATACGCGGCTGCGTAGTTCCACACAAGGTTCCGCGGTCCGTCAACGAGACGCTCCTGCCATCTTGTGGGCCATCTCGCAAGCTCTGTTTCAATTTTGACATATAGGGTGAGGAATAAGTCTGGTTAGGACGGGGACTCTCAGCGAAGGTTATGAGAGGCTAGGAAAGGATTTCTTTGGCCTAATAATTCTTACACTAGTGCTTGTACCCACTGTCCTCCAATCCAAGGGGAAAATAGTGTAACACTAGTCAATAGGCCACGCCCAATCCAACTTTGTTAATTGATTCTGTTAAAACATAAAACAAAATGTGTGAATTTATTAAAAATTGATGTGCGTTTTTCACGTCAGGCACTAAAATCACCATCTTATAGCGGGTTCCCGTGGATACGTCACGTGTCACGTGTGTGTTGGCCCCACGCTAATTCGGCATCGTGTAGCAAATTATGGTGAACGTTTCACCTGTACGTGGCCCCGCGGCGGACGACCGTGTTATTGCCGGGGGAAATCCGTGACGCTACATCCGTGCGGTCGGTCTCGTCAGTCGGGATAATTTCACAACACGGGGTGAGGCACCCGGACGGCCTTCCCGCCAGACTGCCGCAGCCCTCCGTGGTACCCTCCGCTTCACCTGCCAGGGCCCGCGCTGCCAGAGACGTGGATCTGTCCCCGACTGGTCCCTATCTCACGCCCCATCATACCCATCAGACAGAGCGCCCTCTGACGGCGCGGGGGTCGCTAGGTAGCTGAGAGGAGCCGCGTCGGTATGCGTGCCGTCACTGGCCGAGCTCGGCTGGGCGCGACGCGGTGGCTGGGCCGCGGTGCTATGCCAGAGACTGTACGGTCAGGTTTTCCCATCTCTACGGCCGGAGGCGGAGGGAAGACGAGTTTCAGCCGAGGTGCCGAGGTCACGTGGGAGTCGGCCGGCGGGGGTGACGTCAGCCAGCGGCCGGGAAGACCGCCAGAACACCGCCGGACGGCACGCCGGCAGCACGGGACGCACCCCGCCAGACGCGCTACTGAGAGAGCAGCCGGTGCTCTGACATTGACGGTCACAGGTGAGACGGGAGACGACCCGCCCGGTCAGGACACCGCCATTGACGGTCACAGGTGAGACGGGAGACGACCCGCCCGGTCAGAACACCGCCATTGACGGTCACGGGTGAGACAGGAGACGACCCGCCCGGTCAGGACACCGCCAGGAACACGACTGTCTTGTTACTTTGTTCGCATGCACAGCAGACCTTCGATCATGGCAGCGCAGTTAAATATCTTCTTTGTATTCGGTTCCTAATTGTCGGGTCGGCAAAATATATGTCAAAGAACTGCGAACAACTGAGCTCATAATTTACCAAAGACGTCGCCATGACCTCAAATTATTTGGGACAAATCCAAGTGGACATGTAGGAAAGTTGACAATTACTTAGTGTCCCAAGTGTTGGCGGCGCCCATGCAATTTACAAAGGTATGTTTTAAGGTCATGTGGTCGAAAACGGGGGACGGGAGTATGTCCCCCTTCTTCAAATTTTAGCTTTAAGTGCTATGATGGGCGTTGCATGGAAAGCATCAGCTTTAGAATGTGTCAACAGTTTGTGAACAGAACAGTTTGTGAATACTAACATAATTTGACTATTAGCTCGGTGGCGTTCGTCGTGGGTTAAATACCACAGTGGAGCACTGTTAATATTTACCGTCATTCAGGGTAACTTAGGCATACTTTTGGGACATTTTAGTGTGCCCTGTTTTTGTTAAGACCATACATAAAAATATGTCTGGTGCAAATTTGTGGGACATCCTGGTGTCGTTGCGTGGTGGTTGCAGTGTTGAGAGTCTGTGCATTCAAAGTTGTTATTTAAAAAAAATGAGGTGGCTAAAGTTAGCCGATTTTAGCCATGCCGCGTTACAGATCGGGTTTGTTGGCGATTTTCAGGCAATGATCGATGATAGTTCTGTGCCCATCGATTTCAATCAGGGAAGACCTTTACATAAATTCGTGCATACACAAAACATGAAAATCTAGTGCATGAGTGGGCTCTGATAATGGCAAAATGGCAGAATTAGAGATGCGATTTTGTAAAAATAAAAACTTTGTGTCGATATCGGTATCGGTATCGGCAAGTTCTCGTAAGTATCAGCATGATATTGATACGACTCAAATTAGTATCGGCAGTGTTATCAATAAGCGAATGCGGCCCACGATCCTGCTATTTTCCATCTTCTGAGTGTCGTGCTAAAACTATACGTTTTCAGCTGGTACGATGCTGGTTTGTAGCTGGTTTTCAGCTGGTACGATGCGACAACGTGGTGCTTTATTACGCAGTGGTATTGAACTATCCAAATACAAAGTTAAACAATAAGGATAAGGATTGATTGAATCCACCTAAAAAGTTAATCAATGATCAGCCAACCTGTTTGGGTTCCCGTATCATATTGTGGGCGGCTAAGGTCGGGGGCGTCGCCACCATTGGGGATGGGGGAGGGGGCTGGGGGACCGCCCCCCCCCCCCCCCCCTCCCGGGATCGATCCGCCCCCGGCATCGCTCCGCGCTTCCCCCCTCAAGGTCAGCAGGATTTTAGCATTAGCCACATGGTAGCGGGGCCCAACCATTTGGGCTGGGCCCTCACTCCAAATTTTGTGGCGACGCCCCTGGCTAAAGTTACCCTGATGCCAACTTTAGCAACCCCTCTCCACCTTTAGCCGCGGCTACAGTCGAGGGGAACAAATACGTAGTGTAAAAACTGATTACTCATTCACGATGGGCGCTATAAGGGCTGCACCTAACTAATTAATTTCAAGGGGAAAGCCATGTATTGCTTGCTAGGGGGTACTATCAAATTGGCGTTATTTTTGGAGAACATTTAAGGGTAACTTTAAAAGTAAAAACAAAATTTAAAAAAATGTTAAAAATAATTTCTGTCCAGCCAAAACCTGGCCCAAAGAACTTGAAAATATCAATGGTCAAGTTTATCTTCTTCGTTTTGAAACATAGTGTGCACAATAGCCGTTTTCACGAAGGATTATTGCGCTGAAAGTTTCTGAAAGATTCTGAAAGTTTTGAAAAACTACACAACTTCTACATGCGATTTTTGGCTAGAAATGTCCCTCGTAATTTTGTAATATGTTGGTAAGAATAAAATATGTTGAGAAAATTGCGGTTTGGTGGTAATAAGCAAGATAAGTATTGATAGAATCTTCCTGAAACTTTCGGGAATATTATATCAATACTTATCTTGCTTATCACCACCAAACCGCAATTTTGTCATCATATTTTATTCTTATCAGCATATTACAAAATTACGAGGTACATTTCTAGCCAAAAATCGCATGTAAAAGCTGTGTATTTTTTCAAAACTTTCAGAATCTTTCAGAAACTTTTCAGCGCAATAATCCTTCGTGAAAACGGCTAATATTAACTTGAATTACGATAATCCATTTGGCTAAAGTTACCCTGATGTCTAAAGTTACCCTGAATGACGGTACTGACGTCACCGAAGCCGCAACAGGTACCAAAACAGATGCAGCCGTGACGTCTAATCGTCTGATGTTGTAAAACTAAACTTCGCTGTTGTTCTGCACATGCGATGACGTATCCTGTGATTTATTGACACAAATGTGCAATTATGAATACCATGAAAAGTATGTTTGATCATCTTGCAAGCATGCGCACCTCACAATGTCAGACAGTGACAAATCAAGTTATACTCGGAGTTCGGATAAGTGAAGTTCTTGTAGAGCTGCGCATTGCTGGGCCGTGGTAAAGACGGAGCCAGCCCCGGTTGCCGAGCCGGTCACGGTCCCCTGCACAGCCATTCCCCTGGCGAGGCGGCCTCGCCGCATGGCCATAATTTACCCTGCACAAACAGGCGCTGCGGCGGACGTCAGCTCCTTGGGAACCGGTTCTGTTTAGCGTCTGACAGCTGCCGGACCTGCTGATGACCTGACAGACCTGATGAGCGACCATCCATCCCAGGAACAGGCGCGCACGGGAGAGGAATGTTAAATGATTCTTCAAACTCACGGCAATATCACACATGGCACAGCAGTAACATTATAATATAATTCCAGCCGTAAACTGACGCATTCGTGACACGTTTTCACGTTGCCTAAAACGATAAGAAACACTAAGATATCGCCGGGTTGAAAAATACCGACAGGACCTTACAGCAGTGAAAAACTACAGCAAGAACAACGTGACTGCAGACAGTGTGTGGACAGGTCGACATATACACACACACACATATATATATATATATATATATATATATATATATATATATATATATATATATATATATATATATATATATATATATATATATATATATATATATATATATATATTATATATATATATATATATATATATATATATATATATATATATAATATATATATATATATATATATATATATATATATATAAAAACACGAAAAGGTTTCTACCATACGACGTAGGTCAGCAATACACGGAAGATGTGCTAATCTTAGCTGGCATTTATTATTTCGTTGATTTAATACTTCCTATCAGTTATTGTATTCTCCATGAATTGATAAGTTGGCACCATTCTGTAGAAAGTTTGTGTCGATGTTGTCACCTATGGTCGGAACGGTTAACATTGGTCGACATTTTGAGATATAGCGCAAACATGTCACAAACGGCGCGACGCGACAAGCCGCGACGGAAAATAGCTGCACGACAGGGACATTTATGGACGCCTGAACACGGTCTTCAAAAGTCAACTAAAATGTTAACGCCCACTTTCAAAAGGGAGATCAGTTTGCGAACATGTCCTACCTATCGGTCAGCAGTCAGTACTGATTGCCATGGCTTTGATTAGGTAGGCATGACCCCCAGTCGTACGGCGGTCGTGTCGTGCCACACAGTTGTCGCGTGACTATTTTCAGTCACGTCGTGGTCGCGTCGCGTCGCTTGAACATCGCTTTGTGCGGCACAGCTTTAAGAGTTTTGGAAGAATGAAGGGAGGTTTTAATTTTGGACTTTAATCCTGCTTAAAGAGACTGAGTTTCAATGTCAGGCACAGAATAAGTGGTTCCGAAGGCTTAAATGCAGTTGAAATGACAATGTATTAGCACTGTGCGTAGTTTTTTTTTTCTCGCGCATTTGATTTTGTTTAGCTTTGATCGACTCGCACAGCAAAACTCTATGCGCAGGTAAAACGTTTACTTACGTGTGTTTTATATTGTTTTGTATTTGCTGTTAGAGCAGCACAGTCGTGTTTAATACAGCGGGGTAGAATGTCTAATCAAGCTATGGGGATAGAATGTTTGATGAGCTTATGGACTAATTTTGCCATGAGCAGTTGATTTGTGCGGAGTAATATCACGATCACGATCACGATCATATCACGATCACGATCCACAGCGGGGTATCTAACAATACAATGTTTGATCAGAAGAATAAAGCAGTGAAGACAGATTACTTAAGTGAAGACGCTTCTGGACAACATGCGCAGTGGCCTTGGCTGAATTGAGTCAAGCTGCAAGCTGCATGGATTACAATGCTAACTCAGCTTCCTTGCAACCAGGTAGTTAAAGAACCGACAAAAATCCTTGCTGATTACGTGCACTATTAATAGAATGTGAAATGTGAATGCCAAGACCATTAGAGATGGTGTCTTACCGCCGCTCACCGTCACCACCAATGTGATTAGTGATACCAGAAATAGACACTGCAGCGGTGTAGCCGAGGAGCTCTTGGAAATACTCCAGGCGAGAATTGATTCGAAGCTGCAGCTTTGAATCAGTGACCTCCGAATCTATCCCAAATGCCTTTGAACTTGCATTGTACTGGAACAAGAACGGGAACGGGTCATATTGACGCAGTTAAGACGCTACCAACACCACCATGCTTTTAGTTGGATGACGTTATTTTAATTGTAATATCTCTGACGCTACTTGTTTATTCACGCCCAAAACATCAGCGTTCATGAGTTCATCACTTTACCGATCCAGTTTAAGCTGACCGAAGAGCCCCGAAATGCGGCACCTCTGCCGCCTGCTGTCGGTGATATCATCTGCAGTGTGTCGACCCTGTATCAGCTCAAGGCCAGCGGTATTAGCAGCTCCGTCATAGATCCCGTGAGCCGCCCGTGAGCCGCCGGCTGGCAGACAAGATGGCCGGTTATGTGCCGCTAATGTCAGGGCCGACCGGCAGCGACGCCAGAGCTGGACAATGGACAGTGCAGACAGCCACGGCTCTATAGATCAGGCACCGGGCAGACCCACTTCGAGCCGCTTTTCTTCTGGCTTCGGTATGAAGTATAATCTGTGATGCAAATTAAAGGAGAAAGAATCTGGTATGAATCAAGGTTATCTGCCTGCTGAAGGCTATGCTGTGTCGTCAGCATTTACCAGAATATGCACCGCGTCAGTGATCACAGCTAGTGACAGCTAGCTAGTCACAGCTAGCTGTCACAGCTAGTCACAGCTAGTGACTTGCAATGCATTTCAGTGTATTGAAGGAATTCAACTAATATTGTTTCGTTTAAATATTTGTGTTGGTTTGGTTCTTGGAGCTATGTATGAAAATGTAACTCCAACACTAAACGACAATATTGTCCCGGGGATATGATTTCACGAACTCATATATTTATACGCCATTTAGAGCGTAAAAGGAGATAATCACCTTTTGATTTTAAGTTTAAAGAAATACTTGTGCATTTTTCTTCCAGGATAATATGTTCTTGCTGAATAAAGGCATCTCTGGCGCTTTTGCTTCGCTTCGATTTTGTTTACGTTGATCGGTCAGAAGCAAGGTCTCACTAAATTGTTCCCACCAAAAACCGATCGTAACCCGCACACAATTATCTTGTTTTTGCTGTTGTTTGGTTACGAGCGAGCGCGAAGCGCTCGCTCGTCTTTCCGTGGTATATGGGAAGAATCTGAATATGAGCGGCCCGGCCGGCCCGACCCGTGGCGACGCTTTGAGAAGCTCATATCTCTGCAACCACACGTCCGATTGACAAGCTGACTTCTTTGCTGAGCAGCCCATCCAACCTATCCTGCTTGAGGCCAGTGCCGACTCATGTGGGTGACTACCACTGCGTGTGGCGCGTGCCGCGTGAGGGGTGTTGAAAAGTGTTTTCTCGCAAAAACTTTGCAACGGCTGAGCGGATTGTGTGCAAATTTGGTGTGTGGTTAGGGACCACTCAGCCGCCAATTTTCCACAAGTCAGGGGTGGGGGTGCCTCTGCACATGCGCACGTGCACACCCCCTATTTTATATATCAGGAACGGCTGAAGCGATTGCGTTCTATTTGGTGTGTGGTTGGGGACCTCTCAGCCGTTGCCTTTTCACAAGTCAGGGGTGGAGTGCTTCTGCACGTGCGCACGTGCACACCCCTATTCTATATCTCAGGAACGGCTGAGCCGATTGTGTTCAAATATGGTGTGTGGTTAGGGACCCCTCGCGCCGCCCCTACCCACAAGTCATGGGGTGGGGTGCCTCTGCACGTGCGCACGTGCGCACCGTTTTTGTATATCAGGAACTACTTGCCCAATCGGGTTGAAATTCACCATATATTTATTTCGCGCTCGCTCGTTCATCGCCAACTACGGCGCCTTAGTGGTATTATGAACGATTAATCAATTTCGATATTTTTAGTGACTCTTATAACGTGTTGCACCGGTATGTATGTCATGTTGTTCTGCATCTGCGCATTGAGTCATATGAAGCTCAAAATAGAAATATGAATTGTATTCATTGAACACAGACTATGGAATTCAAAGTTCAATATTTTTTTCCAGCATTTGCATTGTCTGTAACCAACACAACACATGGTCTGAAGTGGTCTGAAGGCAGCCTGAAAAAGGTCAGCCTGAAAGTGCACATCATCGCATTCCGTATTAGGATTATATGTCACATGATAGGCTAAAGGACCAATCTTTGGACACTTCCTAACCTCAGACTTTGCATGCTATCAGAGTGCAGACAATACTGACGCACAGTGCTTTAGTGTGTCTGTATTGTTTACATTCTGATAGCATGACAAGTCTGAGGTTATGATGTGTCCGGGGTTACAGCAGTTGTGGACCATACAGCACATCATATGCAAAATGTGATTTCCTCATTACTTAATATCAATGAATATACAAGTTCTACACTTCAACTGGCATTTTTGTTCTAATTATGTAAAAGCTTTTGATTCATCAGTGGATAATTTTAATAAAACAATAATTTTCAGCAGGTACCTACCAACACAGGATTATCCATCTCCCAATACTCTGACTCTTCGTGAATCACCAAATATCCATGTTCAAAACCAAAATCAATCAAATTCAAACAATGGAATCGAATCTTCAAACCAGGTTCAAACTAATCACACGGTAATAGCAGACACATCAACATTGCACTGATTGTGTTCATATTAAAGTACCTTGCCCATTTATTGTGCTGGCGTTACCTGTCAATATCACCTGCGGAATCTTGCGATGTCACTGGTTAAACTTCAAGCGGCCAAAACAATCTCATGTTTCGTAAGGGGACTGGAATTTCGCGAGGTATTTCCCAAGAAAGAAGAGGGTCGCTGTTAAAAATGTTGGGCCGCAGTTGGCGGCTCCTATGCCATAGCAATAGAAGTGGCGCCTACTAGGTGGCGGCCCCAACGGGGTCCGCCTACTTTAGAGACATTTCAGGAAACGTTTTTTGGCGATAATGATTTCGATCTGAGAAAAAATGGGCCTAGCATGATATATCGGCCGAAGGTGGCGGTCCTAGGATGATATATCGGCCGAAGGTGGCGGTCCTAGGATGATATATCGGCCGAAGGTGGCGGTCCTAGGATGATATATCGGCCGAAGGTGGCGGTCCTAGGATGATATATCGGCCGAAGGTGGCGGTCCTAGGATGATATATCGGCCGAAGGTGGCGGTCCTAGATGATATATCGCCGAGGTGGCGGTCCTAGGATGATATATCGGCCGAAGGTGGCGGTCCTAGGATGATATATCGGCCGAAGGTGGCGGTCCTAGGATGATATATCGGCCGAAGGTGGCGGTCCTAGGATGATATATCGGCCGAAGGTGGGCGGTCCTAGGATGATATATCGGCCGAAGGTGGCGGTCCTAGGATGATATATCGGCCGAAGGTGGCGGTCCTAGGATGATATATCGGCCGAAGGTGGCGGTCCTAGGATGATATATCGGCCGAAGGTGGCGGTCCTAGGATGATATATCGGCCGAAGGTGGCGGTCCTAGGATGATATATCGGCCGAAGGTAGCGGTCCTAGGATGATATATCGCCGAAGGTGGCGGTCCTAGGCATGATATATCGGCCGAAGGTGGCGGTCCTAGCATGATATATCGGCCGAAGGTGGCGGTCCTAGCATGAATATATCGGCCGAAGGTGGCGGTCCTAGGATGATATATCGGCCGAAGGTGGCGGTCCTAGGATGATATATCGGCCGAAGGTGGCGTCCTAGGATGATATATCGGCCGAAGGTGGGGTCCTAGGATGATATATCGGCCGAAGGTGGCGGTCCTAGGCATGATATATCGGCCGAAGGTGGCGGTCCTAGGATGATATATCGGCCGAAGGTGGCGGTCCTAGGATGATATATCGGCCGAAGGTGGCGGTCCTAGGATGATATATCGGCCGAAGGTGGCGGTCCTAGGATGATATATCGGCCGAAGGTGGCGGTCCTAGCATGATATATCGGCCGAAGGTGGCGGTCCTAGGATGATATATCGGCCGAAGGTGGCGGTCCTAGGATGATATATCGGCCGAAGGTGGCGGTCCTAGGTGATATCTCGGCCACCTT
>JAXIVJ010007413.1:40000-52500 GCA_036785665.1 Chirona hameri | reverse complement strand
TATACGCATCGCAGGGGTCACACGAGTCGCATCTTCTAACGTACTATTTGAAGAGCCTCTGTGCGTGCGTGCCCGCCCGTACCGATCTACTTACTCTATGGGTCTGTTCCAGCGCCCTCAACCGAGGAGGTTTTCATCCCGCAAATTGAGGCGCGGTGGAGCGGAGCTCGGGAACGGACGGTATAAATTCCCAATGTAAACAGACAGCGCGCCACTAATGAGCGACAGTGCGCCAGAACTGTCGTCACACAACGTTAACTTTTCTCCACCAACCTCAACCGCTCGCCCAACGGTGGAGGTTTTGCTCAACCGGTTGAGGTTGGTGGAGGCTGAACTGATTTTAGTTGAGGCGTGAGAACGACCGGTGGAGAAAATAAAGCCTCCACCTAATCCGGTTGAGGGCGCTGGAACAGCCCCTATGCTACCCGACTCTCTAATTGGCCGGCCAGCTGACATGTCACGTGACTGGTCAAACTGGATCGGGCGCGAGGGCGGCCAGAGACTGCTGGCAACTAGTACTGAACTGAACGCGTGCCGACTGGCAAATGTTCCGTCCATTAATGGACCGTGCCATGGTGAAGTTCTTGGTGTATGATATACCGAAGGAGCCGAGCGCGAAAATACCATGAACTATTTATTACACATCAACAGGGGCCTAGGGCATCTATTTTTACATGGCAGGGCTAGAGGGCGATCAGTTGCACGTGACGGCGGCCAGCAGTGAGTTGGGCGGGACACGGCTCCGACTCGCCTTGCGCGGCACTTGGTAGGTGACCGGGATGACTGCGTGTGCCGTCTGCTGCAGGATCCGGTTCACCTCGGCCTGCATCACGTTCAGCGCCCGCTTCGGCACCAGACACGCGCCCTTGGTCTGCTCGCCTGTGTGCTTCACGCCCTCGACGAAGAAGGGCTCCTTGTCGGTGATTTCCATGTAGGAGATGGAGGTGTCTCCCTTACCGGCCAGGAACAGCATGCCTGTGTCGCTGTCATATAGAGGCACCAGCAGCCTGTCGCAGAACAGAGCAGGACAGACACCATCAGATCAGATCAGAGCAGAACAGAGCAGAGCAGAGCAGGACAGACACCATCAGATCAGATCAGAGCAGAACAGAGCAGAGCAGAGCAGGACAGACACCATCAGAGCAAAGCAGAGCAGGACAGGACAGAGCAGGACAGATCAGGACAGGCACCATCAGAGCAGAACAGAACAGAACAGAACAGAACAGAACAGAACAGAACAGAGCAGAGCAGAGCAGAGCAGAGCAGAGCAGAGCAGAGCAGAGCAGAGCAGAGCAGAGCAGAGCAGAGCAGAGCAGAGCAGAGCAGAGCAGAGCAGAGCAGAGCAGAGCAGAGCAGAGCAGAGCAGAGCAGAGCAGAGCAGAGCAGAGCAGAGCAGAGCAGAGCAGAGCAGAGCAGAGCAGAGCAGAGCAGAGCAGAGCAGAGCAGAGCAGAGCAGAGCAGAGCAGAGCAGAGCAGAGCAGAGCAGAGCAGAGCAGAGCAGAGCAGAGCAGAGCAGAGCAGAGCAGAGCAGAGCAGAGCAGAGCAGAGCAGAGCAGAGCAGAGCAGAGCAGAGCAGAGCAGAGCAGAGCAGAGCAGAGCAGAGCAGAGCAGAGCAGAGCAGAGCAGAGCAGAGCAGAGCAGAGCAGAGCAGAGCAGAGCAGAGCAGAGCAGAGCAGAGCAGAGCAGAGCAGAGCAGAGCAGAGCAGAGCAGAGCAGAGCAGAGCAGAGCAGAGCAGAGCAGAGCAGAGCAGAGCAGAGCAGAGCAGAGCAGAGCAGAGCAGAGCAGAGCAGAGCAGAGCAGAGCAGAGCAGAGCAGAGCAGAGCAGAGCAGAGCAGAGCAGAGCAGAGCAGAGCAGAGCAGAGCAGAGCAGAGCAGAGCAGAGCAGAGCAGAGCAGAGCAGAGCAGAGCAGAGCAGAGCAGAGCAGAGCAGAGCAGAGCAGAGCAGAGCAGAGCAGAGCAGAGCAGAGCAGAGCAGAGCAGAGCAGAGCAGAGCAGAGCAGAGCAGAGCAGAGCAGAGCAGAGCAGAGCAGAGCAGAGCAGAGCAGAGCAGAGCAGAGCAGAGCAGAGCAGAGCAGAGCAGAGCAGAGCAGAGCAGAGCAGAGCAGAGCAGGACAGAGCAGAGCAGGACAGAGCAGAGCAGGACAGAGCAGAGCAGGACAGAGCAGAGCAGGACAGAGCAGAGCAGGACAGAGCAGAGCAGGACAGAGCAGAGCAGGACAGAGCAGAGCAGGACAGAGCAGAGCAGGACAGAGCAGAGCAGGACAGAGCAGAGCAGGACAGAGCAGAGCAGGACAGAGCAGAGTAGGACAGAGCAGAGCAGGACAGAGCAGAGCAGGACAGAGCAGAGCAGAGCAGGACAGAGCAGAGCAGGACAGAGCAGAGCAGGACAGAGCAGAGCAGGACAGAGCAGAGCAGGACAGAGCAGAGCAGGACAGAGCAGAGCAGGACAGAGCAGAGCAGGACAGAGCAGAGCAGGACAGAGCAGAGCAGGACAGAGCAGAGCAGGACAGAGCAGAGCAGGACAGAGCAGAGCAGGACAGAGCAGAGCAGGACAGAGCAGAGCAGGACAGAGCAGATCAGGACAGAGCAGAGCAGGACAGAGCAGAGCAGGACAGAGCAGAGCAGGACAGAGCAGAGCAGGACAGATCAGAGCAGGACAGAGCAGAGCAGGACAGAGCAGAGCAGGACAGAGCAGAGCAGGACAGAGCAGAGCAGGACAGAGCAAGACAGACACCATCAGAGCAGAACAGAGCAGGACAGACTCCATCAGAGCAGGACAGAGCAGGACAGAGCAGGACAGAGCAGAACAGACACCATCAGATCAGAGCAGAACAGGATAGGTACCACCAGAGTACCTAACTCAGGTGGTAAAAGGTCACCGGTGGGGCAGCAGCCACCTCGGCAGTGTCAACTCGGGACGTCACAATCCGCAAACTGTACCGACAATCCAGTAAACTGTCCAGTAAACCCACATCCTGTGAAGCGTCGTCCAGTAAACCCACATCCTGTGAAGCGGCGTCCAGTAAACCCACATCATGTGAAGCGGCGTCCAGTAAACCCACATCCTGTGAAGCGGCGTCCAGTAAACCCACATCCTGTGAAGCGGCGTCCAGTAAACCCACATCCTGTGAAGCGGCGTCCAGTAAACCCACATCCTGTGAAGCGGCGTCCAGTAAACCCACATCCTGTGAAGCGGCGTGGGACGCCATATAGAACAGCATCGGGTTCACCACGTCCACAGAACTGAGAGCAGAACTACAGTTCGTTTCGAAGAATTGAGTGTGGTGAAAGAATTTCTTCACTACGCTCAGGAATTTTGATACAGCATCGAAAATAATATCAGAATTCAGCGGTTTCGGATCGCCGACACGTCGTGCAGACGGCCGGTCGACGCTACATACGAGACATTCGACACACTGACAGCACCACGAGACGGCCGGCCGACGCTACATACGAGACATTCGATACACTGGCACTGGCAGCACCACGAGTCGGCCGGCCGACGCTACATACGAGACATTCGACACACTGACACTGGCAGCACCACGAGTCGGCCGGCCGACGCTACATACGAGACATTCGACACACTGACAGCACCACGAGTCGGCCGGCCGACGCTACATACGAGACATTCGACACACTGGCAGCACCACGAGACGGCCGGCCGACGCTACATACGAGACATTCGACACACTGGCAGCAGCACGAGTCGGCCGGCCGACGCTGCATACGAGACATTCGATACACTGACAGCACCACGAGTCGGCCGGCCGACGCTACATAAGCACCACGAGACGGCCGGCCGACGCTACATACGAGACATTTAATACACTGGCACTGGCAGCACCACGAGTCGGCCGGCCGACGCTACATACGAGACATTCGATACACTGACAGCACCACGAGACGGCCGGCCGACGCTACATACGAGACATTCGACACACTGACAGCACCACGAGTCGGCCGGCCGACGCTACATACGAGACATTCGATACACTGGCAGCACCACGAGACGGCCGGCCGACGCTACATACGAGACATTCGACACACTGACAGCACCACGAGTCCCGCCGCCCGCGCCACACGGCCGACCCTTCTCAGACTATAGTGGACAGAGCCAGTCCCGCCGCCCGCGCCACACGGCCGACCCTTCTCAGACTATAGTGGACAGAGCCAGTCCCGCCGCCCGCGCCACACGGCCGACCCTTCTCAGGCTATAGTGGACAGAGCCAGTCCCGCCGCCCGCGCCACACGGCCGACCCTTCTCAGACTATAGTGGACAGAGCCAGTCCCGCCGCCCGCGCCACACGGCCGACCCTTCTCAGACTATAGTGGACAGAGCCAGTCCCGCCGCCCGCGCCACACGGCCGACCCTTCTCAGACTATAGTGGACAGAGCCAGTCCCGCCGCCCGCGCCACACGGCCGACCCTTCTCAGGCTATAGTGGACAGAGCCAGTCCCGCCGCCCGCGCCACACGGCCGACCCTTCTCAGACTATAGTGGACAGAGCCAGTCCCGCCGCCCGCGCCACACGGCCGACCCTTCTCAGACTATAGTGGACAGAGCCAGTCCCGCCGCCCGCGCCACACGGCCGACCCTTCTCAGACTATAGTGGACAGAGCCAGTCCCGCCGCCCGCGCCACACGGCCGACCCTTCTCAGACTATAGTGGACAGAGCCAGTCCCGCCGCCCGCGCCACACGGCCGACCCTTCTCAGGCTATAGTGGACAGAGCCAGTCGGGAAACAACACTGCTATTTAATGACGTCACGCGTCATAAAAAAAGAGAAACTCACTTATCCACAGATTTTCATCTACCATCCAAATCATACGGCATAACAGATACATTCCTGAAGACCATACTCATACTTATCCAATAGATATAAATGTGTAGAGCACAACAATGTCAAGTCAAGCCTGCGTCAAATACGTATTGGGGTTCCTCAGGGCTCTATTACGTGCCCCCTCCTGTTCATCTTGTGCATTAATGACTTTCACAAGATTTCCTCAAAATTCACCTCATTACGCCGACGAAAGAACTTGCCTTTTCCTTTTTTTAAAGAACCTTTTCTTTGAGGCAGACTCCACTGTTTAATTTCGAAAAAAACTTGAATGCAGAACTTCCAAATGTATGCAAATGGCTACAAGTAAACAAGCTGTCCTTAAACACCAGCAACACATTCTATCAAATATACAATAAATCCAAAACCATTCGTAGACATCAATGTAATCTTAAATGGTGTAAATATAGGACAAGCAGAAACAGTGAGGTATCTTGGTGTATGTATTGACAAAAAACTTAAATGGGAGAGTCAAATTATGCATATTTCAAGTATCATAAGTCGCAATATCGGGATAATCAGTCGGTCAAGATAATTCCTGGGTCACAAACACCGGTTTTTGTTGAATAATGCATTAGTTCCGACTTCTGCCGTACCTTAATTACTGCTGCCTGATATTGGGAAAAACGCCGCAATCACTCCTCAACAAATGAATTACCCTCCAGAAAAAGATAACCAGGATTGTTGATAATCAACCAAGACTAGCCCACACACACACAATTTATTTAAAGCAAAAAATGTTCAAAGTAGAGGACCATTACCAGGCAGCAAGCTATAGCCGTGCTTCACAATGTTCCCCCTGAAATGCCCCAGCAGCAATAACCTTACAGCTTACTCAAACCTGTCACAGAGCTTCAAGAGTAGCACGACATTTTGAAGACATATTCACTAGAAAATTATACCGCATACGTACCTTTTTTGAATATACATGGCATGGATAGGACCACGTTTGTGGAATTCCATTGTTGTCCCCAGATTCCCTCATATAAACTCAATACCATCTTCCTCCCCCCCAAAATCGCTAGAAGTCACATAATCAGCGAATATGAATAAAGTTTTCCAGCTTGCCTCACACGCTCAAGAAAACACTGTCCGTTGAAGTTTTCTTATGCATGCAAATGATCCCGAATGAAAACAATATAGCATACCATAACAAAACATGTTTGTCTAACATATACAATTATGTATATGGAGTGATCATAATACACATAATATATAATGAACATTGCATAACAAAGTACACATGAATGAATAGTAAATATAGTAAAGGTTACAGCAATACTAGTAAACATAACTAGCATTGTCCCGCAGGCATCGGTGGTATAACTTCGCGCGCGACGGCCAGCGCGACCAACCAGCGTAAGCTTTGCTTAGCTGGGAGGACTCACAAGGTTCCAGCCGACATTCTGCTCGTCATGACCAGGGTCCTGGTCATTCTGCTCGTCATGACCAGGGTCCTGGACCAGGGCAGGTCCTGGTCATTCTGCTCGTCATGACCAGGGTCCTGGACCAGGGCAGGTCCTGGTCATTCTGCTTGTCATGACCAGGGTCCTGGACCAGGGCAGGTCCTGGTCATTCTGCTCGTCATGACCAGGGTCCTGGACCAGGACAGGTCCTGGTCATTCTGCTCGTCATGACCAGGGTCCTGGACCAGGGCAGGTCCTGGTCATTCTGCTCGTCATGACCAGGGTCCTGGACCAGGACAGGTCCTGGTCATTCTGCTGGTCATGACCAGGGTCCTGGACCAGGGCAGGTCCTGGTCATTCTGCTGGTCATGACCAGGGTCCTGGACCAGGGCAGGTCCTGGTCATTCTGCTCGTCATGACCAGGGTCCTGGACCAGGACAGGTCCTGGTCATTCTGCTGGTCATGACCAGGGTCCTGGACCAGGGCAGGTCCTGGTCATTCTGCTGGTCATGACCAGGGTCCTGGACCAGGGCAGGTCCTGGTCATTCTGCTTGTCATGACCAGGGTCCTGGACCAGGGCAGGTCCTGGT
Organism: Chirona hameri; assembly: GCA_036785665.1. Taxonomy (NCBI): domain Eukaryota; kingdom Metazoa; phylum Arthropoda; class Thecostraca; order Balanomorpha; family Balanidae; genus Chirona; species Chirona hameri. Next base: position 45,663 of record JAXIVJ010007413.1, on the reverse strand, counting down.
CATTCTGCTCGTCATGACCAGGGTCCTGGTCATTCTGCTGGTCATGACCAGGGTCCTGGACCAGGGCAGGTCCTGGTCATTCTGCTGGTCATGACCAGGGTCCTGGACCAGGGCAGGTCCTGGTCATTCTGCTGGTCATGACCAGGGTCCTGGACCAGGGCAGGTCCTGGTCATTCTGCTCGTCATGACCAGGGTCCTGGTCATAGCATGTCCATTGTCAAAGGCAGGTCCGACCTCCCTTACAGTCTTTGAATGCATTGTGTATATTCTTACTAACTCGGTTACGTATGTGCGAATGTGCCATTCACGGGGCGTAGTTACGGGGGGGGGGGGGAGTCATGTGCCGTTTTCAGCAGTAACTACTTTCTGCCTTCCTTTTCATGACCACACCAAACACCCAGCCCGTCTCTCTTCTTTTGCTTCTTTATGGTTTTTTCCATTTCCTAGCTGGGAGTGCCGCGACATTTTCTCTTTTGTTCTCTGGTGTTAACGTAAGGTGATGTGCGTCGTTGGGATCGAGGGCGGAGACACTCCTGGTCATCTGTTCATGGGTGGCGGTGTATTAAAACAAAATAAATGTCATGTTCGTATTGTTCAACTCAAGATACCCCTTACCGTCAAAATTCAAGACATCTGTCAATGTGAATTACTACTAATAAGTATCAGTTGATTGATGGACCGTTTGCCGTCCGGCATGCCTGTGGCCCTTGGTTTGGTCGCGGTTTGGTCGCGGTTTGGCCGCGAGATGCAGAGCGTCAGACTACTGACAGCGCTGTCAGCTGACTCGGCTGACTGGGACGGCTCGGCCTGGGGCCTGACTGACCCACCTGACAGCGCTGTCAGCTGACTCGGCTGACTGGGACGGCTCGGCCTGGGGCCTGACTGACCCACCTGACAGCGCTGTCAGCTGACTCGGCTGACTGGGACGGCTCGGCCTGGGGCCTGACTGACCCACCTGACAGCGCTGTCAGCTGACTCGGCTGACTGGGACGGCTCGGCCTGGGGCCTGACTGACCCACCTGACAGCGCTGTCAGCTGACTCGGCTGACTGGGACGGCTCGGCCTGGGGCCTGACTGACCCACCTGACAGCGCTGTCAGCTGACTCGGCTGACTGGGACGGCTCGGCCTGGGGCCTGACTGACCCACCTGACAGCGCTGTCAGCTGACTCGGCTGACTGGGACGACTCGGCCTGGGGCCTGACTGACCCACCTGACAGCGCTGTCAGCTGACTCGGCTGACTGGGACGGCTCGGCCTGGGGCCTGACTGACCCACCTGACAGCGCTGTCAGCTGACTCGGCTGACTGGGACGGCTCGGCCTGGGGCCTGACTGACCCACCTGACAGCGCTGTCAGCTGACTCGGCTGACTGGGACGGCTCGGCCTGGGGCCTGACTGACCCACCTGACAGCGCTGTCAGCTGACTCGGCTGACTGGGACGGCTCGGCCTGGGGCCTGACTGACCCACCTGACAGCGCTGTCAGCTGACTCGGCTGACTGGGACGGCTCGGCCTGGGGCCTGACTGACCCACCTGACAGCGCTGTCAGCTGACTCGGCTGACTGGGACGGCTCGGCCTGGGGCCCGACTGACCCACCCTGTGCAGCTGTCCGAGGTGATGGTCTTCAGCGGCTGATCGAGGCGACGCACGTCCCTCAGTGACAACTGGCGCTGCCGGTACTGAAACACGCAGCGACACAGGTCAGCCGCCGCCAGCACACGGCGGGTCACAGGTCAGCCGCCGGCACACGGCGGGTCACAAGTCAGCCGCCGCCGGCACCAGCACACGGCGGGTCACAGGTCAGCCGCCGCCAGCACACGGCGGGTCACAGGTCAGCCGCCGCCGCCGGCACACGGCGGGTCACAGGTCACACTGAGCACCAGAACACGGCGGGTCACAGGTCACACTGAGGATCAGAACACGGCGGGTCACAGGTCACACTGAGCACCAGAACACGGCGGGTCACAGGTCACACTGAACACCAGAACACGGCGGCTCACAGGTCACACTGAGCACCAGAACACGGCGGGTCGCAGGTCACACTGAGCACCAGAACACGGCGGGGCACAGGTTACACTGAGCACCAGAACACGGCGGGTCACAGGTCACACTGAGCACCAGAACACGGCGGCTCACAGGTCACACTGAGCACCAGAACACGGCGGGTCGCAGGCAAAACTGAGTCAAATTAGCAGCACAAACACGTTTCACGCCCCTGCCATTGTTCCCAATTTTGATGCAGAAAGTCCAAAAAGGAAAACAAACAATTTATAGACAAACAAGGTATGCAGGAGGACAGCACAGCGCCGAACCCTGCAGCGAACCGTGCATTTCCGACCAGCAGTCGTGCCGGACAGCACAGCGCCGAACCCTGCATCGAACCCTGCATTTCCGACCAGCAGTCGTGCCGGACAGCACAGCGCCGAACCCTGCATCGAACCCTGCATTTCCGACCAGCAGTCGTGCCGGACAGCACAGCGCCGAACCCTGCATCGAACCCTGCATTTCCGACCAGCAGTCGTGCCGGGCGCCTGACGCAGCTCAGTGTGGCCGACCTGGTCCAGCGGCTGCTCACCTGATCGAAGCCGGTGGTGACCATCTGATGGGAGCTGCCGAGCCAGGTGACCCAGCTGTCCCGGCTGCCGGCGTGCGCCTGCGCGCTGCAGCACAGTCGGTCGGCGCGCGGGTCCAGCACGCGCAGCTGAGTGTCGCGGCTCGTGGTGGCCAGGCAGGTACCGTCGCCGCGCCAGCTGAACGACTGCACCTGGTCGCCGTGGCCGCTCCACGCTGCAGGCCACCGAGCAACGGCAACGGTTACCACCGACACGGCGGCATCGGTGCCGGATCACACCAGTCGGTCTCCGTCCGAGACGTGAGCACGTGAGCACGTGAGGACGTGAGGACGTGAGGACGTGAGGACGTGAGGACGTGAGGACGTGAGGACGTGAGGACGTGAGGACGCACGCACGCACGCACGCACGCACGCACGCACACACACACACACGCACGCACGCACGCACACACGCACATATTTCATGCATGTAAGTGGTCATTTAGGTCAGCGAATGAGATGCGCTTCTATGAGCGTCATATCTATGGATATGACGATAAATGAAGTATCTATTTTGAAGGACCACACTGAAACTGAACTGGGAACATAATAAACAGAAGATAATTACATCAACAGTGTCATATTTAGAACATAGTGTCGGCCGGCGTTATCTTGAGGAGAATGGATGGTCATTACGCCTCCACCGGGACCAAGAAGCCGCGTGGCCGAGCTTTCCCCCTGTGCGGCGGCGGCGGCAGTCACTCACAGTAGAGCTGCTTCTGGTGCAGAATGTCCCAGAGTCGGACCGTGTGGCCGAAGGCGGCCGACAGCAGGCAGTCAGCCCCAGGGTGGAACTGCACTCGCTCCAACCGCCGGTCGTCCGTGTCCAGACTGAGCTCCGGCTCCAGGTCCGACTCCAGACCCTCCTCAGGGATACTCCACACCCGGACCTGTCCAGACACACGGTCAGTTCAGTTCACAATATTACTCCACACCCGGACCTGTCCAGACACACGATAAGTTCAGTTCACAATATTACTCCACACTCGGACCTGTTCAGACACACGGTCAGTTCAGTTCACAATATTACTCCACACCCGGGCCTGTTCAGACACACGGCCAGTTCAGTTCACAATATTACTCCACACCCGGACCTGTTCAGACACACGGTCAGTTCAGTTCACAATCACAATATTACTCCACACCCGGACCTGTCCAGACACACGGTCAGTTCAGTTCACAATATTACTCCACGCCCGGACCTGTCCAGACACACGGTCAGTTCAGTTCACAATATTACTCCACACCCGGACCTGTCCAGACACACGGTCAGTTCAGTTCACAATCACAATATTACTCCACACCCGGACCTGTTCAGACACACGGTCAGTTCAGTTCACAATATTACTCCACACCCGGACCTGTCCAGACACACGGTCAGTTCAGTTCACAATATTACTCCACACCCGGACCTGTCCAGACACACGGCCACTTCAGTTCACAATATTACTCCACACCCGGACCTGTCCAGACACACGGTCAGTTCAGTTCACAATATTACTCCACACCCGGACCTGTTCAGACACACGGTCAGTTCAGTTCACAATATTACTCCACACCCGGACCTGTTCAGACACACGGTCAGTTCAGTTCACAATATTACTCCACACCCGGACCTGTCCAGACACACGGTCACTTCAGTTCACAATATTACTCCACACCCGGACCTGTTCAGACACACGGTCAGTTCCGTTCACAATATTACTCCACACCCGGACCTGTCCAGATACACGGTCAGTTCAGTTCACAATATTACTCCACACTCGGACCTGTTCAGACACACGGTCAGTTCAGTTCACAATATTACTCCACACCCGGACCTGTCCAGACACACGGTCAGTTCAGTTCACAATATTAGCAGAATATTATCAGGTTAGTATATAGTAATCCATCAGACAATATCGGTATGATGGTCAGAATATTAGCAGAATATTATCAGGTTAGTATATAGTAATCCATCAGACAATATTGGTCTGATGGTCAGAATAATAGCAGCATATTATCAGGTTAGTATATAGTAATCCATCAGACAATATTGGTCTGATGGTCAGAATATTAGAAGAATATTAGCAGGTTAGTATATAGTAATCCATCAGACAATATCGGTATGATGGTCAGAATATTAGCAGAATATTATCAGGTTAGTATATAGTAATCAATCAGACAATATCGGTCTGATGGTCAGAATAATAGCAGCATATTATCAGGTTAGTATATAGTAATCCATCAGACAATATCGTTCTGATGGTCAGAATATTAGCAGAATATTAGCAGGCTAGTATATAGTAATCCATCAGACAATATTGGTCTGATGGTCAGAATATTAGCAGAATATTCCAGACACACGGTCTATATAGTAATCAGGTTAGTATATAGTAATCCATCAGACAATATTGGTCTGATGGTCAGAATATAACACAGAATATTGGTGTTAATTATAATTGCATCACATCAATTCTTTCAAGAACATTATAATATAGTTCATCCCCATGATTCAGGTACAATTTCGCCCAATGACCCCTGCAAGGTCAACTGAGGTCACCTGAAGTCAGGGGCCCGGGAACGATTTTAAAGTGTGGGGGGGGACACAATATTTTTGGGGCAATCTTCTCACTTCTCATCTTGGTGCACCTTTTCGTTATCAAATTTTCCTCATTGAAAAACCGAAAACACGGTTCGAAAGCTCATCAAAAATCACTTTGAAACTATTTCAACATTTTTTGGTTCAGGTCAATATTGAGGTCACGAGATCAACGGTCAGATTTTCCAGTTTTAGGACATCGCTCCAGAAACTCCCAAATATATCGGGAACTATGGTAGTTAGGAACAAACGGAACAGCAATCGATAGATCTTGAAATATTCAATGACAAAAATGTCATCAAATTTTGTCTCCAGTCAATAGTTTTGGCTCCAGAGGTCATCAAAGGTCAAAAGGGCTATTTTTTGGCAAAAAGTTGTTCGCAAATAACTGTTTACCTAATAAAGATACAATTATTTTGACGCCATCGTGTTAGTCTCGTCAAGGCGCTTCGATCACATTACTTTGGACCAG
>JAXIVJ010007413.1:0-35000 GCA_036785665.1 Chirona hameri | reverse complement strand
CCGTCGGTGTACACACCACTCCAGTGACATGATGCCCACTGCCCACTGCCCACACCCTCCCCTCACCACATTCCCACCGGTGCGCGGTGGGCGCTGCGCCTCTCTTCCCGACAGACGTACACAATCAACGAAAATTGCTGCAAAATAACGGAATCTCTTCAAGTCATGCTAACAAAAACAGCACACGGATGATACTTCTCAAGCAAAAACGATGAAATCTGCAGTCTTTAGAACATTTGATAAACAAATACACTGTGTCGTTTTCCTCAGCACCAGCAAAAAAATGACAGTGAGTAGACAGTTAACTATGGTCGCTTTCGTCCCAGTTTGCCTCCCGCCTAGTTTACCGTGCAGTCTGCCTCCCACCTAGCTTACCGTGCAGTCTGCCTCCCACCTAACTTACCGTGCAGTCTGCCTCCCGCCTAGTTTACCGTGCAGTCTGCCTCCCACCTAGCTTACCGTGCAGCAGTCTGCTTCCCGCCTAACTTACCGTGCAGTCTGCCTCCCACCTAACTTACCGTGCAGCAGTCTGCTACCCGCCTAGCTTACCGTGCAGTCTGCCTCCCGCCTAGCTTACCGTGCAGCAGTCTGCTTCCCGCCTAACTTACCGTGCAGTCTGCCTCCCACCTAGCTTACCGTGCAGCAGTCTGCCTCCCGCCTAGCTTACCGTGCAGTCTGCTTCCCGCCTAACTTACCGTGCAGTCTGCCTCCCACCTAACTTGCCGTGCAGTCTGCCTCCCGCCTAGCTTACCGTGCAGCAGTCTGCTTCCCGCCTAACTTACCGTGCAGTCTGCCTCCCACCTAACTTACCGTGCAGTCTGCCTCCACCTAGCTTACCGTGCAGTCTGCCTCCCACCTAGCTTACCGTGCAGTCTGCCTCCCACCTAACTTACCGTGCAGCAGTCTGCCTCCCACCTAACTTACCGTGCAGTCTGCCTCCACCTAGCTTACCGTGCAGTCTGCCTCCACCTAGCTTACCGTGCAGTCTGCCTCCCACCTAACTTACCGTGCAGTCTGCCTCCCACCTAGCTTACCGTGCAGTCTGCCTCCCGCCTAGCTTACCGTGCAGTCTGCCTCCCACCTAGCTTACCGTGCAGCAGTCTGCTTCCCGCCTAACTTATCGTGCAGTCTGCCTCCCACCTAGCTTACCGTGCAGCAGTCTGCCTCCCGCCTAGCTTACCGTGCAGTCTGCTTCCCGCCTAACTTACCGTGCAGCAGTCTGCTACCCGCCTAGCTTACCGTGCAGTCTGCCTCCCACCTAGCTTACCGTGCAGCAGTCTGCTTCCCGCCTAACTTACCGTGCAGTCTGCCTCCCACCTAGCTTACCGTGCAGCAGTCTGCTTCCCGCCTAACTTACCGTGCAGCAGTCTGCCCCCCGCCTAACTTACCGTGCAGTCTGCCTCCCGCCTAGCTTACCGTGCAGTCTGCCTCCCACCTAGCTTACCGTGCAGCAGTCTGCTTCCCGCCTAACTTATCGTGCAGTCTGCCTCCCACCTAGCTTACCGTGCAGCAGTCTGCCTCCCGCCTAGCTTACCGTGCAGTCTGCTTCCCGCCTAACTTACCGTGCAGTCTGCTTCCCGCCTAACTTGCCGTGCAGCAGTCTGCTTCCCGCCTAACTTACCGTGCAGCAGTCTGCTTCCCGCCTAACTTACCGTGCAGCAGTCTGCTTCCCACCTAGTTTACCGTGCAGTCTGCCTCCCGCCTAACTTACCGTGCAGCAGTCTGCTTCCCGCCTAGCTTACCGTGCAGTCTGCCCCCCGCCTAACTTACCGTGCAGTCTGCCTCCCACCTAGCTTACCGTGCAGTCTGCCCCCCGCCTAACTTACCGTGCAGTCTGCCTCCACCTAGCTTACCGTGCAGCAGTCTGCCTCCCGCCTAACTAACCGTGCAGTCTGCCTCCCACCTAACTTACCGTGCAGTCTGCCCCCCGCCTAACTTACCGTGCAGTCTGCCTCCACCTAGCTTACCGTGCAGTCTGCTTCCCGCCTAACTTACCGTGCAGTCTGCCTCCCGCCTAGCTTACCGTGCAGTCTGCCTCCCGCCTAACTTACCGTGCAGCAGTCTGCTTCCCGCCTAGCTTACCGTGCAGTCTGCCTCCACCTAGCTTACCGTGCAGCAGTCTGCTTCCCGCCTAACTTACCGTGCAGTCTGCCTCCCACCTAACTTGCCGTGCAGTCTGCCTCCCACCTAACTTACCGTGCAGTCTGCCTCCACCTAGCTTACCGTGCAGTCTGCCTCCCACCTAACTTACCGTGCAGTCTGCCTCCCACCTAGCTTACCGTGCAGTCTGCCTCCCGCCTAGCTTACCGTGCAGTCTGCCTCCCACCTAGCTTACCGTGCAGCAGTCTGCTTCCCGCCTAACTTACCGTGCAGTCTGCCTCCCACCTAACTTGCCGTGCAGTCTGCCTCCCACCTAACTTACCGTGCAGTCTGCCTCCACCTAGCTTACCGTGCAGTCTGCCTCCCACCTAACTTACCGTGCAGTCTGCCTCCCACCTAGCTTACCGTGCAGTCTGCCTCCCGCCTAGCTTACCGTGCAGTCTGCCTCCCGCCTAGCTTACCGTGCAGTCTGCCTCCCACCTAACTTACCGTGCAGTCTGCCTCCCACCTAACTTACCGTGCAGTCTGCCTCCCGCCTAACTTACCGTGCAGTCTGCCTCCACCTAGCTTACCGTGCAGTCTGCTTCCCGCCTAGTTTACCGTGCAGTCTGCCTCCCACCTAACTTACCGTGCAGTCTGCCTCCACCTAGCTTACCGTGCAGTCTGCCTCCCACCTAACTTACCGTGCAGTCTGCCTCCCGCCTAACTTACCGTGCAGTCTGCCTCCACCTAGCTTACCGTGCAGTCTGCTTCCCGCCTAGTTTACCGTGCAGTCTGCCTCCCACCTAACTTACCGTGCAGTCTGCCTCCACCTAGCTTACCGTGCAGTCTGCCTCCCACCTAACTTACCGTGCAGCAGTCTGCCTCCCGCCTAGCATACCGTGCAGTCTACCTCCCATCTAGCTTACTGTGCAGTCTGCCTCCCACCTAACTTACCGTGCAGTCTGCCTCCCACCTAGCTTACCGTGCAGCAGTCTGCCTCCCGCCTAACTTACCGTGCAGTCTGCTTCCCGCCTAACTTACCGTGCAGTCTGCCTCCCACCTAGCTTACCGTGCAGTCTGCCTCCCGCCTAACTTACCGTGCAGTCTGCTGAACCGGTGGCCAGGAGGCTGTCGTCGAACGGCGAGAACGACATGTCGGTGACGACGTCGGCGTGCGCCGCCAGTAGTGGCGTGCCGCGGTCATGGCGGCCGTGCTCGTTCACCGGCAGCACGGCCACACTACCGCCATCTGTCGGCGGCACGAGCAACTGTTAGGGACGGGAACCGCCGGCAGAGGAGGAGAGAATCCCTGTCGCCTGGAAGTGGTGTCGTTGGTTGCTTGACGGGACGCACCGGCTGACGATTATCACAGTGGCGTTCTCTCCGGCTTACTTGTTCTAAGGTTGTAATGTGTAAACTGTTTTACATATTACATCGCATAGGTGGGCACCGTTACTTAAAATGTAACTTCGTTATTCGTTACTCCGTTATTCTAAAAAAGTTAGTTACTCCGTTACTCAGTTACTTTTGTAAAACGAAGTGATATCAATTCCGACAGAATGAAGATAGAGAAGTGAAACCAGTACCAATGTGTTTGTCTCGTCGAGACACGTCTCCCAATATGCAGCATGACCATCTTGGATCACCACTTGACCTTGACCTGAGGTCAAATTTCTTAGTTGACCTAAACTGGTCAACATGCATATATTTCGTAGCGCCTTGGCGAGACGAACACGATGGCGTAATATCATTGTCTTATCTTTATTAGGTAAAAAGTGATTTGCAAAAACTGTTTTGCCATAAATAGCCTTTTTGACATTTGATCACTTCTGGAGTCTAAACTATTGACCTAAATAAGCTAAATTTTGAGGACACCATGGCGATTGCATATTTCAAGAGCTTTCGATTGCTTTTTCGTTTGTTCCTAGCTTTCATCATAGTTCTAGGGATATTTTGGGGTTTCTGGAGCAAAGTGCTAAAAAAAATCCATATTTCACCTCATTTGACCTCGGAAGATATTGACCTAGGGTCACGGAAATTTCGCAAAACAGAGTTCCCTACAGAACCTTCATATCCTACACATTTCGTTATTGTAACTCTTATGGGGGGCGAGATCTTAGGGGGGAATCGCCCCCCCCCCCCCATCCAGTGCGAGTAATTCTCAAGAGGCTCGCTACATGTTACTCGAAGCTCGCCTTTATCATAAACTAGTGCAGTCAGCTTGCCGCCGGCCTAGTCTATCAGCTGACGAGCATTGTCAACGTTTCGCGGCATCGGGATCGGGAGACAGCTACCTTTATCGCAGTCATTGCGCATTGCGCCGCATTAAAGGGAATAAATAGGTCACCTTTAAAGTTGTCTTGAAATTTGGCTAGAAATTTGGCTATTTGGTATTTTGAGCTGAAAACAACGAATATTGCCTTTTTTTGGACGATAGATGGATATCCGTCGCAAAATGGGCATGTTTCTCTTTTGTCCTTCATGGCCATAACCAACTTCATGACAATTATGACGTCATGCATATGGTAGCTTGGATATGGAAACTATTGCACACAATAACGACGGACTTTAGGCATATGCACGCAGGCTGCTTGTAACGTAAACAACCGTTGTGAGGACCCGAAACAAGTTTCAGGGAATTGAAACTTCTTCTAAAAGGGGCCCACTAGTCCGGTGTCGAAATTACTTAAAAGGGAATGTTTCACCTTTGTATTTATTTTGAACTAAGATAGCCACTATCTTAGCCCGTTATTGAAATGTCTAAATTACCAAGGTCATTTTCCCCAAAACTTAACCGTTTTTCAGCAATTTAATTTACCGTTTGCAAAATGCATCCAGGCTGGTGCAGCCGCCGATTGGCTGATGACCACTTTGTCAGCCAATCCTACTTTGTCAGCCAATCAGAGGCGGTCTATAACTCAATAATGACGTATCAGCCCCCCCCCCCCCATTTTTATTTTATTTATAAAGTTAAGTGATTTTTCGAGAAAAAAAAATATCACCATCGTTTTCAGCAGCACTTACTTCATATTTTCGACTACAACCAGCGTATATTTTACAACTTTCAGAAAGGTGAAACATTCCCTTTAACGTAGGGAGCTTATTTTTTGCACACAACCCATTTTTCGATCTAATCTACAAATCTGCTATCTCAGTTAAAAATCCATGTTAAAGGTGAACTATTCCCTTTAAGCAACAGCCCAAAGGGTACGATATTTGGCAGCCCTTTACGCCATATGACATTCCATTTTGTTTTCGTGTAAGGCATTGATTGTGCTGGTGCCAGACTTGCCAATTATTCATATTTGTCATGAGTCGATTCACAGTGATTCACGGACCATGATGAATGATTCAATCATGATTCATTCACTCAACATTAACAATGGTGAGTCGATTCACAGTGACTCACGGCTAATATGAGTGGCTCATGAATGATTCATTCACAATGACTCATGAATGATTCATTCACATTGACCCATGCATAATTTATTCACAATGACTCATAAATGATGCATTCACAATGACCCATGAATGATTCATTCACAATAACCCATAAATGATTCATTCACAATGACCCATGAATGATGCATTCACAATGACCCATGAATGATTCATTCACAATGACCCATGAATGATTAATTCACAATGACCCATGAATGATGCATTCACAATGACCCATGCATGATTCATTCACAATGACCCATGAATGATGCATTCACAATGACCCATGTATGATTCATTCACAATGACCCATGAATGATTCATTCACAATGACTCATGAAAGATTCATTCACAATGACCCATGAATGATTCCTTCACAATGACTCATGAATGATTCATTCAAAATGACCCATAAATGATTCCTTCACAATGACCCATGAATGATTCCTTCACAATGACCCAAGAATGATTCATTCACAGTGACCCATGAATGATTCATTTACAATGACCCATGAATGATTAATTCACAATGACCCATGGATGATTAATTCACAATGACCCATGAATGATTAATTCACAATGACCCATGCATGATTCATTCACAATGACTCATGAATGATTCATTCACAATGACCCATGAATGATTAATTCACAATGACTCATGAATGATTCATTCACAATGACCCATGAATGATTCATTCACAATGACCCATGAATAATTCATTCACATTGACTCACAATGCGTATGCGCATCACTCGATCAATGCATACTTAATTAATATTAACTAAATACATTATGAAATAAATGAAACTGATAAGCAATCTTATTACGAGCGAGCGCTTCGCGCTCGCTCGTCTTTCCGTGGTATATGGGAAACAAATTGAATATGAGCGGCCCGATCCGGCCCGTGGCGACGCTTTTGACAAGCTAATATCTCTGCAACCGCACGTCCGATTGACAAGCGGGCTTCTTTGCTGAGCAGCCCCATCCAACATACCCTGTTTGAGACCAGTGCCGACTCACGTGGGTGACTACCACTGCGCGTGGCGCGTGCTGCGTGAGGGGTGTTGGAAGGTGTTTCCTCGCAATAACTCCGCAACGGCTGAGCCGATTGTGTTCAAATTTGGTGTGTGGTTAGGGACCCCTCAGCCGCCACTTTCCGACAAGTTATTGGCGGGGTGCCTCTGCACGTGCGCACGTGCACACCCCTATTCTATATCTCAGGAAGGGCTGAGCCGATTGTGTTCAAATTTGGTGTGTGGTTAGGGACCCCTCAGCCGCCACTTTCCGACAAGTTATTGGCGGGGTGCCTCTGCACGTGCGCACGTGCACACCCCTATTCTATATCTCAGGAAGGGCTGAGCCGATTGTATTCAAATTTGGTGTGTGGCTAGGGACCCTCAGCCGCCGCTTTTCCCACAAGTCAAGGATGGGGTGCCTCTGCACGTGCGCACGTGCGTACGTGCGCACCCTTTTGGTATCTCAGAAACTATTTGCCCGATGGACTTGAAATTCACCATACATTTTCTTCGCGCTCGCTCATCGCCAACTTCGGCGGCTTACGGGTTATATGTGCTGTACCTGTAGCCTGTAACCCTACTGGCATGTGCTGTATGAATGAATGATACCCTGTGGAAATGGACATAATGTCCGAAATAAATGTATATCTATCTATCTATTATTAGTAAGGAAGTATTAAATGCATGTTAGGCATGTGCTGAAAAAGCTGAAACACCTAAGTAAGAAGCATGTACCTAACCTACCCATGCAAAAAAAGCAATAAGACATACTAATACAATTGAATAGCCTGGCAGCTACTTTCAGTCCCAATTCCGGACTCCCGACTCCGAGTCCACCTACACCACAATGACAATATTCCCACTCACAGGGTATGTAGAACTTAGAAGTCGGCGATAGAATTGACAGAATTTAACTTACACAGGCCTTGGCATAGCCCATAATACACACTGCGTGTTTAGGCGTGATTTTATCAAGGCCTTAAATATGATCCTACCATCCCGAGAGTAAATTAAAAAGGCAGATCAAATGACGTCATCAGTAATCACAAATCACATCGATACCTAATGCTTGATTGTTTATTAATTAAAAATTATCGATACATTTATTGATAACTGATAAGTAATTGCTGCTTATAAATACCTAATATTTAAATACAAATACAAAAAATTAAACTATGCCAGACAGCTCTCATTAAGTCATTAAAAACCCTTGTAGAAATTTAAATAACGTCATTGAATGATACAAATAGGTGGTTAGTTAGATAAAAGAATGGGCCGAGGGCGAAAGTGGCACGACGCAAAAGACGCCATCATGTATGAGCCACTGAACTCTATAATATGCCAAAATAAGACAGTAGTGAGATTATATCTAAAATATTTATTATAATAGCAAATTCAAGTTCCAAAAGCATTAATGACTTGACGTTTCGCTTCGTTAAGCGAATAGAACATTTATTTTGATTTTGCATTATTATTTTTATAAAGCATGATTTGAAATAAAGCGCCGCAGATGCGACAGTGAAATAAAGCGCCGCAGATGCGACAGTCATGATAGATTGCAACATGCGCGGATAGCTTGCAAATGTTTGTTTATGATTTAGTTTTTGATATGGTATAGCCTAGAAATTAGGAAAAGGTGGGTACCTTTTGAGGATTTTTCGTGTGAAAAAATGTGTGCGTGTACTGTGTGGTTTATGAATCAAAGTATGAGTTAGGTACCTTATCTAAGTACTTAGGTACCTACCCTTAACCCTACCAGTACCAAGGTACCTAGTTAGGGCTGCTTGAACAGTGTCTTTGTGTCCACTGGAGTTGGACAAAAAGCCTCACTTTCTTCACGCATTGATGAATTACAGGCCGCAACTCAGGAATCAGAGTTCATATAATTGGCCATTAAAGGAAATAGTTCACCTTGGAAATTTGTTACCAAACACGATTTGATTATATTTTTTAATACAATTTATTTTTATATTGTCAAAAATGGCCTTATATCGCGCCGATTCAGGACATAAGGTCGTAAATTTGTATTGTTTATCAAAACTATATGCATACTCTCTGAGTCAGAATCCTGACGTCACGCGAATGTAAAAAATGGTTCAGCCAATCAGATTCGAAAGTAGTCGAGTAAGGATAGACTCGCATTAGAGATGTGCCAACCGGCGGCCGGCGTTCGCTTGCTAGCACCAGCTGCAAGCTGATTGGCTGATGGTATAGCCTCTGCCCGGGCTAAAACCAGTACAACATTCTTTCGCCAGCACCGCATTCCTTCGCCAAAAAAAATCAAATATATTCGGCTGGAAAGTTTTTCAGTCAAAAAAACTTGCAGATAGGGGTTTCCCAACACGGGCTACAAAACTGCTATCTCAGTTTAAAACTAATGTTGAAGGTGAACTATTTCCTTTAAGTGGCTGGTGTGTCCACAGGCCACAGATGAATGCTGGGCCGCTGGCATATTTTTTTAGGGACAGCTTATGTTGTTCGACCAAAAAAGAATGATTCTTTGAGCAATGAATGATTCAATCAGCCGATTTTCCCTGTATGAATGATTTAATCAGTGACTCACAACAGGTTTGCGCATGAGGTGAATCGATTAATGAGCGAATCATTTGAAATAAGAATGATTCAATCAAAAGTAGTCGATTCATAAAAGAATCGTTGACAAGTCTGGCTGGTGCGAATAAACCCGGGCGTAAAGAGAAACAAGTATAGGACAAAAGTAACGGGGTAACGGAGTAACGGAATAACGGACTAAAAAGTAACGAAGTAACGGACCACAAAAGTAACTTACGTTGCTCGGTCGGTTACCTGAAAAAATGTAACGAGTCCGTTACTTCGTTACTAAAAAAAAGTAACTTCGTTAGTAACGGAGTAACGGACCGGTGCCCACCTATGTTAATTCGGAGGTATCGATTGGAAATAGGTGATTTAAAAGAAAACAAAAGAAAAGGGAAATAAAATACAAACATGGCCTGATACAATCATGCCACAACCTGATATAACCTGACACAAACACATTGTTGGCAGCAAACCAAAAGTTTGCTCAGATTCAGAAGTTGTTTAGTTGGCCAAGACGTGGTTGTTGTTGGCAGCGAACTAAAAACAAAATCGCACAATGTGACTGGCGCTGTTCGAAAATACAAATGTGCTCCATACCATGTTGTCGATACCTTGAACTCAAGTGTTTATGTTTGCAGAGGCTGGGAAAAGATGACCACGATAATATGTGTAAAACGATGCGGTTCATATTATTTGTGCATGAATAACAAAGAAGAAAATCGCAAAAATGCAGTGTTGGGATCGTATCTGGCCGTCATTTTCTACACTATTGATGATGGCGATGAATGAAACCCTCTTTCTCTCCCCCAGGGAAGCCACAGATGACCGTTCGGTGATAGTTCAGGCAGTGCCCCATCAGTGAAAGAATGTGCCCCCGTAGGTGACAGAACGTGCCCCATATATAGGGCAGGTTCTGTCGGATGAGTCATCACCATATTGTCGACACTGGTGTCGAAACAAACTGAGATACCACTTGAACTTCTATAAACGATTTGAAGCTATTGCTGTATGTAACAGTAATGGGAAGTATCAATCACCCCGGTGAAATCAAGAGATATTCACACCCAAAAAAAAAAACGGAGGGGTGGGCGGATTTCACCAGCTCCCTCCAGTGCGCGTGTTAACCCGCGCCCCAGTGGCCTATTCAGTCGAACACGCCCCGCTGGGGGGGGGGGGGATATTCTGCCCCCTCGTTATCTTCCGAACCAATGACCGCAACCAATAGCAGGGTCTGCTGACCGTCGTCAAGGGCTCCGCCTGCACACCAAATGCTGCAAACCTCAATTGATCTAAACAAATAAATACATATTTGTATCTCCCGACTTACTAAACTTATCAAATCATATCATATTATCATCTAATCATATCATATTATCATCTAATCATATCATATTATCATCTAATCATATCATATTATCATCTAATCATATCATATTATCATCTAATCATACATTACTAAGTGTCTGTGTGCGGCCCAGCGGACAGCGGACAGCGGACAGCGGACAGCGGACAGCGGACAGCGGACAGCCAGACAGCCAGTCAGACGGCTCGCGGTACAGCGGACAGCGGACAGCGGACAGCGGACAGCCAGACAGCCAGTCAGACGGCTCGCGGTACAGCGGACAGCGGACAGCGGACAGCGGACAGCGGACAGCGGACAGCCAGACAGCCAGTCAGACGGCTCGCGGTACAGCGGACAGCGGACAGCGGACAGCCAGCCAGCCAGTCAGACGGCTCGCGGTACAGCGGACAGCCAGCCAGCCAGTCAGACGGCTCGCGGTACAGCGGACAGCCAGCCAGCCAGTCAGACGGCTCGCGGTACAGCGGACAGCCAGCCAGCCAGTCAGACGGCTCGCGGTACAGCGGACAGCCAGCCAGCCAGTCAGACGGCTCGCGGTACAGCGGACAGCCAGCCAGCCAGTCAGACGGCTCGCGGTACAGCGGACAGCCAGCCAGCCAGTCAGACGGCTCGCGGTACAGCGGACAGCCAGCCAGCCAGTCAGACGGCTCGCGATACAGCGGACAGCCAGCCAGCCAGTCAGACGGCTCGCGGTACAGCGGACAGCCAGCCAGCCAGCCAGTCAGACGGCTCGCGGTACAGCGGACAGCCAGCCAGCCAGCCAGTCAGACGGCTCGCGGTACAGCGGACAGCCAGCCAGTCAGTCAAACGGCTCGCGGTACAGCGGACAGCCAGCCAGCCAGTCAGACGGCTCGCGGTACAGCGGACAGCCAGCCAGCCAGTCAGACGGCTCGCGGTACAGCGGACAGCCAGCCAGCCAGTCAGACGGCTCGCGGTACAGCGGACAGCCAGCCAGCCAGTCAGACGGCTCGCGGTACAGCGGACAGCCAGCCAGCCAGTCAGACGGCTCGCGGTACAGCGGACAGCCAGCCAGCCAGTCAGACGGCTCGCGGTACAGCGGACAGCCAGCCAGCCAGTCAGACGGCTCGCGGTACAGCGGACAGCCAGCCAGCCAGTCAGATGGCTCGCGGTACAGCGGACAGCCAGCCAGCCAGTCAGACGGCTCGCGGTACAGCGGACAGCCAGCCAGCCAGTCAGACGGCTCGCGGTACAGCGGACAGCCAGCCAGCCAGTCAGACGGCTCGCGGTACAGCGGACAGCCAGCCAGCCAGTCAGACGGCTCGCGGTACAGCGGACAGCCAGCCAGCCAGTCAGACGGCTCGCGGTACAGCGGACAGCCAGCCAGCCAGTCAGACGGCTCGCGGTACAGCGGACAGCCAGCCAGTCAGTCAGACGGCTCGCGGTACAGCGGACAGCCAGCCAGCCAGTCAGACGGCTCGCGGTACAGCGGACAGCCAGCCAGCCAGTCAGACGGCTCGCGGTACAGCGGACTGCCAGCCAGCCAGTCAGACGGCTCGCGGTACAGCGGACAGCCAGCCAGCCAGTCAGACGGCTCGCGGTACAGCGGACAGCCAGCCAGCCAGTCAGACGGCTCGCGGTACAGCGGACAGCCAGCCAGCCAGTCAGACGGCTCTCGGTACAGCGGACAGCCAGCCAGCCAGTCAGACGACTCGCGGTACAGCGGACAGCCAGCCAGCCAGTCAGACGGCTCTCGGTACAGCGGACAGCCAGCCAGCCAGTCAGACGGCTCGCGGTACAGCGGACAGCCAGCCAGCCAGTCAGACGGCTCGCGGTACAGCGGACAGCCAGCCAGCCAGTCAGACGGCTCGCGGTACAGCGGACAGCCAGCCAGCCAGTCAGACGGCTCGCGGTACAGCGGACAGCCAGCCAGCCAGTCAGACGACTCGCGGTACAGCGGACAGCCAGCCAGCCAGTCAGACGGCTCTCGGTACAGCGGACAGCCAGCCAGTCAGACGGCTCTCGGTACAGCGGACAGCCAGCCAGCCAGTCAGACGGCTCGCGGTACAGCGGACAGCCAGCCAGCCAGTCAGACGGCTCGCGGTACAGCGGACAGCCAGCCAGCCAGTCAGACGGCTCGCGGTACAGCGGACAGCCAGCCAGCCAGTCAGACGGCTCGCAGTACAGCGGACAGCCAGCCAGCCAGTCAGACGGCTCGCGGTACAGCGGACAGCCAGCCAGCCAGTCAGATGGCTCGCGGTACAGCGGACAGCCAGCCAGCCAGTCAGACGGCTCGCGGTACAGCGGACAGACAGCCAGCCAGTCAGACGGCTCGCGGTACAGCGGACAGCCAGCCAGCCAGTCAGACGGCTCGCGGTACAGCGGACAGCCAGCCAGCCAGTCAGACGGCTCGCGGTACAGCGGACAGCCAGCCAGCCAGTCAGACGGCTCGCGGTACAGCGGACAGCCAGCCAGCCAGTCAGACGGCTCGCGGTACAGCGGACAGCCAGCCAGCCAGTCAGACGGCACGCGGTACAGCGGACAGCCAGCCAGCCAGACGACTCTCGGTACAGCGGACAGCCAGCCAGCCAGACGGCTCTCGGCGCCTGTCGGCCCCGCTCTCGGTGCAGGAAGCGGCGGCTATCGGCGGACGCTTCCGGGATGCACGAGAGAGAGAGCAGCTCTCCGTTAGGGCGGCACCACGCACCGGCAGGCTGCCACAGCGCCGCCGCCGCCGCCGCCGCGCTGTGACCGGCCGGCTGCCCCCACAGCCAGCACAGCTCAGCTCAGCGGCAGAGGTAGCCTTCGCCGCCTGCCGGCTGTCCCCACAGCCAGCACAGCTCAGCTCAGCGGCAGAGGTAGCCTTCGCCGCCTGCCGGCTGCCCCCACAGCCAGCACAGCTCAGCACAGCTCAGCGGCAGAGGTAGCCTTCGCCGCCTGCCGGCTGCCCCCACAGCCAGCACAGTTCAGCTCAGCTCAGCTCAGCGGCAGAGGCAGAGGCAGCCTTCGCCGCCTGCCGGCTGTCCCCACAGCCAGCACAGCTCAGCGGCAGAGGCAGCCTTCGCCGCCTGCCGGCTGTCCCCACAGCCAGCACAGCTCAGCGGCAGAGGTAGCCTTCGCCGCCTGCCCCCACAGCCAGCCGCGCTGATCACATGCCGCCATCTCTCCGCTGATGCCTATACGTGCACAGTGCACACGTGCTCTCCCTGATCGGAAGACTGACGGAGGCCGTGTAAGACACGCGCGTGCTAATGTATGCTACGGAGTACGGATACAGCGACAGGCAGGCCGCGCAGAAAGCTGATTGGAGAATTGGCAACGCTGTTACAACAGAAGGGGTCGCAAATCGGTTAATGAAAATGTATTCGCTCAAGCAATCACCAAGGGGTCATCCATCCCCATTAACCCGCGAGTTACTGGGGTATATTTCATAACGCGACTTACTGGGGGGGGGGGGGGGGCTATTTTTAGCCCCCCCCCCCCCTCTGATCTCCGGAACTACCGGACCGAATGTAGAAATTCAAACGGCATACGATAGCCCTGGGAAATGTATCGAGGGAAACATAATATTGTTGACCTCGGGGTCACCGATGACGTCACAGGTCAGGTCAAGTACAAAATATTTGACCGTGTCAAAAGGTTTCGATGGATGGAATTGTCGCGCAAAATTGCGATATTAAACGCATAAGCTGTCGATAAATCGGTATGATTCGTGTGTCTGACACTTCTAAGTACCTTTCTAAGCTGTTTATGACCTTGGGTCAGGTCAAGGTCATCCGAGGTCACGAGGTCAAACTGCAGATTACGGTCATTAGGCGTTGTAACACATGTTTATGGGTTTGTTTTTCGTCTAGAACGCGAAAAATGACCTAAGAACATTGTTTGTTCCGTATAAATAGAAGTAAAAAGCAAAAATGGAAATGCGTTTTTATGCATAGTAATGCTGTGAGAAGTGGCCGATTTTTGTCATTTAAAGGTCATAACTCGGTCATTTTTAAAGATATCGACTTGAAATTTGGTACACATATTCACCGCATACGTCCCGATCACATATATTCCGGTTTTTTGATAACTCTGATTTTGTCTTGAAAATTTTGTTTAAAAAAAAAAATGTATTTGAATTTCTCAATTTTTTTTTATTTCACAAAATATCAAAAATCCGAGATAGCAGTTTGATAGCCCGGTCTATTGTCAGTAATTTGATTTAAAACAATTTAGTTTATCTCAAATATCGTACCTTTGACAGCGTTTTCCGCAAACCATTATTTTGCAACAAAAACCGAAGAACATGACGTCACTCTGACGTCATTCCCGGTTGACCTATCATAGCCTCATATTTTTCCTTTTGCCAACATGTGTAGAATTGATGTGGGAGAAGGTACTGCAAGTTCGGTGACGATACCGGTGTTTGTTTAGGAGTTATTGCAAAATAACGGGGGGGGGGGGCAAAAAATAGCCCCCCCCAGTAACTCGCGGGTTAACGGGACATTCCCACCTTAACATTAGTTTTGAGTTGAGATAGCCAAGTTAGTGGCTATGTAGTCAAATTTAGGAAGGTAGCATTTAATACGCGCCCTTGAGGGCCTCGAGAATTATACGCCCTGGAGGGGGAGGGGGCGGATTTCGCCCCCCCCCCCCCTATGATCCCGAAAATCACGCAACGTAGCGACAGGCGGAAAACGGCGTTAGATAGGTCGAGACAAGCTCTATCGAAAGTATATCGATATTTTTTAGGCCAGGTAAATATTGAGGTCACCAGAGGTCATCTGGAAACCAGCCGCTGTCTCTCTAGCTGTCTATTTGGAGCAGAGGTCCCGGCGACCCAGCGGCCGGTCCAGACCCCACCTACCTCGCCCCAGACCTCGCGGCCGGTCCAGACCCCACCCACCTCGCCCCAGACCTCGCGGCCGGTCCAGACCCCACCTACCTCGCCCCAGACCTCGCGGCCGGTCCAGACCCCACCCACCTCGCCCCAGACATCGCGCCCGGTCCAGATCCCACCTACCTCGCCCCAGACCTCGCGGCCGGTCCAGACCCCACCCACCTCGCCCCAGACCTCGCGGCCGGTCCAGACCCCACCTACCTTGCCCCAGACCTCGCGGCCGGTCCAGACCCCACCTACCTCGCCCCAGACCTCGCGGCCGGTCCAGACCCCACCTACCTCGCCCCAGACCTCGCGGCCGGTCCAGACCCCACCTACCTCGCCCCAGACCTCGCGCCGTCGCTCCCGCTAGAAATAGCGCCCGTTTTTGTGTGGAGAGACGGTGAGAGAGGGAGAGGGTGACAGACGGAGGAATGGTTTCGCAGTCACATCCACCAGACGTCACAAACTTGCAGCGCCAGCTGCCGTTCTCATGGCAACACTGCTACTCCAGCTTAAACGGGAGAAGCGCTGATACCCTCCAACTGCAGTTTCGAGGTTTGATGTGGCCACAAAAGAGACAATCAGTGGGGCAGTCGAACGCAGTGTTTGCAGAGAGCTGCCGGAGTTTGGCACGGTCCAGTGTGATACAACCATGGGCGGGTCCAGGGCGGGGGCGGGGGGCAAAGGGGACGTGCCCCCCCCCCCCTCCCAAACTGCCTGAAATCGGCGCAAAATTGACATATTTGCTGATAAGAAAATCTCGAACTTTTACTAAGGAAAGTTTGTTTTAAATCAGCTATCAATGCATAAGCAAGCGAAAGACGATTTTTCAGAATTGTGAGACTTTTGGGATTTCCCCCGCCGTCTCCCCTCCCCACCTCCCCTCCCCCCCCCCCCCCCCCCACACACACACAAGAGTTCTGGATCCACCTTTGGATACAGCGGTACATGCATTCTATGGTATTTTACAGCTCATGGCTTCTCAGCTTCGATCACCATCTGCCGGCTGTGCAGACTGCAGAATGCTGAGCACGCCGCTCCACACAGCACAGATTAGCGACAACAGGACAGATTAGCGACAACAGGACAGATTAGCGACAACAGGACAGATAAGCGACAACAGCAGGACAGCTAAGCGACAGAGCTCTCCTCGGGATCTCCACTGGCAGGAGCGCCTGGAAATGGTTATACCGGGACGTATTCCCGGTCACTGTTCAGCTCACCGTGCGCCCACCTGTGCCAGATAAGCGACAGAGCTCTCCTCGGGATCTCCACTGGCAGGAGCGCCTGGAAATGGTTATACCGGGACGTAATGGTTATACCGGGTTATACCGGGTCACTGTTCAGCTCACCGTGCGCCCGCCTGTGCCAGATAAGCGACAGAGCTCTCCTCGGGATCTCCACTGGCAGGAGCGCCTGGAAATGGTTATACCGGGACGTATTCCCGGTCACTGTTCAGCTCACCGTGCGCCCGCCTGAAGAACGGTGGCAACTCACAGTGCACACTGCACATTTCCTGCAGAGTAAGCGACAGAGGAGTAGGCGGAGAGGAGTAGGCGGAGAGGAGTAGGCGGAGAGGAGTAGGCGGCAGAGGAGTAGGCGGCAGAGGAGTAGGCAGCAGATGAGTAGGCGGCAGAGGAGTAGGCGGCAGAGGAGTAGGCAGCAGAGGAGTAGGCGACAGAGGAGTAGGCGGAGAGGAGTAGGCGGAGAGGAGTAGGTGGAGAGTAGGCGGAGAGGAGTAGGCGGCAGAGGAGTAGGCGGAGAGGAGTAGACGGCAGAGGAGTAGGCGGCAGAGGAGTAGGTGGAGAGTAGGCGGAGAGGAGTAGGCGGCAGAGGAGTAGGCGGAGAGGAGTAGGCGGAGAGGAGTAGGCGGCAGGAGAGTAGGCGGCAGGAGAGTAGGCGGCAGAGGAGTAGGCGGCAGAGAGAGTAGGCGGCAGAGGAGTAGGCGGCAGAGGAGTAGGCGGAGAGGAGTAGGCGGCAGAGGAGTAGGCGGAGAGGAGTAGGCGGAGAGGAGTAGGCGGCAGAGGAGTAGGCGGCAGAGGAGTAGGCGGCAGAGGAGTAGGCGGCAGAGGAGTAGGCGGCAGAGGAGTAGGCGGCAGAGGAGTAGGCGGCAGAGGAGTAGGCGGCAGAGGAGTAGGCGGCAGAGGAGTAGGCGGCAGAGGAGTAGGCGGCAGAGGAGTAGGCGGCAGAGGAGTAGGCGGCAGAGGAGTAGGCGGCAGAGGAGTAGGCGGCAGAGGAGTAGGCGGCAGAGGAGTAGGCGGCAGAGGAGTAGGCGGCAGAGGAGTAGGCGGCAGAGGAGTAGGCGGCAGAGGAGTAGGCGGCAGAGGAGTAGGCGGCAGAGGAGTAGGCGGCAGAGGAGTAGGCGGCAGAGGAGTAGGCGGCAGAGGAGTAGGCGGCAGAGGAGTAGGCGGCAGAGGAGTAGGCGGCAGAGGAGTAGGCGGCAGAGGAGTAGGCGGCAGAGGAGTAGGCGGCAGAGGAGTAGGCGGCAGAGGAGTAGGCGGCAGAGGAGTAGGCGGCAGAGGAGTAGGCGGCAGAGGAGTAGGCGGCAGAGGAGTAGGCGGCAGAGGAGTAGGCGGCAGAGGAGTAGGCGGCAGAGGAGTAGGCGGCAGAGGAGTAGGCGGCAGAGGAGTAGGCGGCAGAGGAGTAGGCGGGAGAGGAGTAGGCGGGAGAGGAGTAGGCGGGAGAGGAGTAGGCGGGAGAGGAGTAGGCGGGAGAGGAGTAGGCGGGAGAGGAGTAGGCGGCAGAGGAGTAGGCGGAGAGGAGTAGGCGGCAGAGGAGTAGGCGGCAGAGGAGTAGGCGGAGAGGAGTAGGCGGAGAGGAGTAGGCGGCAGAGGAGTAGGCGGCAGAGGAGTAGGCGGCAGAGGAGTAGGCGGCAGAGGAGTAGGCGGCAGAGGAGTAGGCGGCAGAGGAGTAGGCGGCAGAGGAGTAGGCGGAGAGGAGTAGGCGGCAGAGGAGTAGGCGGAGAGGAGTAGGCGGAGAGGAGTAGGCGGCAGAGGAGTAGGCGGCAGAGGAGTAGGCGGCAGGAGTAGGCGGAGAGGAGTAGACGGCAGAGGAGTAGGCGGCAGAGGAGTAGGCGGCAGAGGAGTAGGCGGCAGAGGAGTAGGCGGCAGAGGAGTGGGCGGCAGAGGAGTAGGTGGCAGAGGAGTAGGCGGCAGAGGAGTAGGCGGCAGAGGAGTAGGCGGAGAGGAGTAGGCGGCAGAGGAGTAGGCGGCAGAGGAGTAGGCGGAGAGGAGTAGGCGGCAGAGGAGTAGGCGGAGAGGAGAAGGCGGCAGAGGAGTAGGCGGAGAGGAGTAGGCGGCAGAGGAGTAGGCGGCAGAGGAGTAGGCGGCAGAGGAGTAGGCGGCAGAGGAGTAGGCGGCAGAGGAGTAGGCGGCAGAGGAGTAGGCGGCAGAGGAGTAGGCGGCAGAGGAGTAGGCGGCAGAGGAGTAGGCGGCAGAGGAGTAGGCGGCAGAGGAGTAGGCGGAGAGGAGTAGGCGACAGAGGAGTAGGTGGAGAGGAGTAGGCGGCAGAGGAGTAGGCGGAGAGGAGTAGGCGACAGAGGAGTAGGCGGCAGAGGAGTAGGCGGCAGAGGAGTAGGCGGCAGAGGAGTAGGCGGAGAGGAGTAGGCGGCAGAGGAGTAGGCGGCAGAGGAGTAGGCGGCAGAGGAGTAGGCGGCAGAGGAGTAGGCGGCAGAGGAGTAGGCGGAGAGGAGTAGGCGGAGAGGAGTAGGCGGAGAGGAGTAGGCGGCAGAGGAGTAGGCGGCAGAGGAGTAGGCGGCAGAGGAGTAGGCGGAGAGGAGTAGGCGGAGAGGAGTAGGCGGCAGAGGAGTAGGCGGCAGAGGAGTAGGCGGAGAGGAGTAGGCGGCAGAGGAGTAGGCGGCAGAGGAGTAGGCGGCAGAGGAGTAGGCGGCAGAGGAGTAGGCGGAGAGGAGTAGGCGGCAGAGGAGTAGGCGGCAGAGGAGTAGGCGGCAGAGGAGTAGGCGGCAGAGGAGTAGGCGGAGAGGAGTAGGCGGAGAGGAGTAGGCGGCAGAGGAGTAGGCGGCAGAGGAGTAGGCGGCAGAGTAGGCGGAGAGGAGTAGGCGGCAGAGGAGTAGGCGGCAGAGGAGTAGGCGGCAGAGGAGTAGGCGGCAGAGGAGTAGGCGGC
This sequence comes from Chirona hameri, assembly GCA_036785665.1. Lineage (NCBI taxonomy): Eukaryota > Metazoa > Arthropoda > Thecostraca > Balanomorpha > Balanidae > Chirona > Chirona hameri. The sequence continues at coordinate 15,597 of JAXIVJ010007413.1, read as the reverse complement.
AGAGGAGTAGGCGGCAGAGGAGTAGGCGGCAGAGGAGTAGGCGGCAGAGGAGTAGGCGGCAGAGGAGTAGGCGGCAGAGGAGTATGCGACAGAGGAGTACGCGACAGAGGAGTAGGCGGAGAGTAGGCGGAGAGGAGTAGGCGGCAGAGGAGTAGGCGGCAGAGGAGTAGGCGGAGAGGAGTAGGCGGCAGAAGAGTAGGCGGCAGAGGAGTAGGCGGAGAGGAGTAGGCGGCAGAGGAGTAGGCGGAGAGGAGTAGGCGGAGAGGAGTAGGCGGAGAGGAGTAGGCGGAGAGGAGTAGGCGGCAGAGGAGTAGGCGGCAGAGGAGGAGGCGGAGAGGAGTAGGCGGCAGAGGAGTAGGCGGAGAGGAGTAGGCGGCAGAGGAGTAGGCGACAGAGGAGTAGGCGGGAGAGGAGTAGGCGGCAGAGGAGTAGGCGGAGAGGAGTAGGCGGCAGAGGAGTAGGCGGCAGAGGAGTAGGCGGGAGAGGAGTAGGCGGGAGAGGAGTAGGCGGGAGAGGAGTAGGCGGAGAGGAGTAGGCAGCAGAGGAGTAGGCGGCAGAGGAGTAGGCGGCAGAGGAGTAGGCGGCAGAGGAGTAGGCGGGAGAGGAGTAGGCGGGAGAGGAGTAGGCGGGAGAGGAGTAGGCGGCAGAGGAGTAGGCGGCAGAGGAGTAGGCGGAGAGGAGTAGGCGGCAGAGGAGTAGGCGGAGAGGAGTAGGCGGCAGAGGAGTAGGCGGCAGAGGAGTAGGCGGAGAGGAGTAGGCGGCAGAGGAGTAGGCGGCAGAGGAGTAGGCGGCAGAGGAGTAGGCGGAGAGGAGTAGGCGGAGAGGAGTAGGCGGCAGAGAAGTAGGCGGCAGAGGAGTAGGCGGCAGAGGAGTAGGCGGCAGAGGAGTAGGCGGCAGAGGAGTAGGCGGCAGAGGAGTAGGCGGCAGAGGAGTAGGCGGCAGAGGAGTAGGCGGCAGAGGAGTAGGCGGCAGAGGAGTAGGCGGCAGAGGAGTAGGCGGCAGAGGAGTAGGCGGCAGAGGAGTAGGCGGCAGAGGAGTAGGCGGCAGAGGAGTAGGCGGCAGAGGAGTAGGCGGCAGAGGAGTAGGCGGAGAGGAGTAGGCGGCAGAGGAGTAGGCAGCAGAGGAGTAGGCGGAGAGGAGTAGGCGGCAGAGGAGTAGGCGGCAGAGGAGTAGGCGGCAGAGTAGGCGGCAGAGGAGTAGGCGGAGGAGTAGGCGGCAGAGGAGTAGGCGGCAGAGGAGTAGGCGGAGAGGAGTAGGCGGAGAGGAGTAGGTGGCAGAGGAGTAGGCGGCAGAGGAGTAGGCGGCAGAGGAGTAGGCGGGAGAGTAGTAGGCGGCAGAGGAGTAGGCGGCAGAGGAGTAGGCGGCAGAGGAGTAGGCGGCAGAGGAGTAGGCGGCAGAGGAGTAGGCGGCAGAGGAGTAGGCGGCAGAGGAGTAGGCGGCAGAGGAGTAGGCGGCAGAGGAGTAGGCGGCAGAGGAGTAGGCGGCAGAGGAGTAGGCGGCAGAGGAGTAGGCGGCAGAGGAGTAGGCGGCAGAGGAGTAGGCGGCAGAGGAGTAGGCGGCAGAGGAGTAGGCGGCAGAGGAGTAGGCGGCAGAGGAGTAGGCGGCAGAGGAGTAGGCGGCAGAGGAGTAGGCGGCAGAGGAGTAGGCGGCAGAGGAGTAGGCGGCAGAGGAGTAGGCGGAGAGGAGTAGGCGGCAGAGGAGTAGGCGGCAGAGGAGTAGGCGGAGAGGAGTAGGCGGCACAGGAGTAGGTGGAGAGGAGTAGGCGGCAGAGGAGTAGGCGGCAGAGCCGGCGCAGTGCGCAGTACACAGCAGGCGGCGGCGGCGCCTCTGTTGTGGCGGCGGCGGCGCCTCTGTTGTGGCGGCGGCGGCGCCTCTGTCGTGGCAGCCAGCAGCACGGGCCGCCACAACAGAGCGCCAAAAATTTTGGCCGCCACACAGACAGCCCGGCAATATTGGCCGCCACACAGACAGCCGCCCGGCAAACCGATTCGCTGCCTATTGTTTATCTCTGACAAGTGTTTTGTTTTAGCTTCGTACACATCTGACGGCTTTGATGTGGTCTGAGAGTTTCCAAATATCAGTGAGCTGTGAACTGGTACGGAACCAGAGGCGGTCGCAAGGGGGGGGGCTATTGGGCAATCGCCCCCCCCCCCCCCCCCCCCCCACCACCACCACCACCCAAAGGCCAATAAAGGGGGGCCAACCTATTTCCCCCCCTCCCCCGCCAAGACACTTGGAGCCCAGGTGGGCCCGCCGGGGCTCCAGGTTAGTGTAAGCCCTCTGGAGGTCGGAGGAGGCCCACTCAGTGTCCTAGCAATGGTAAATTTGGGTGGGAAACGACACCCTATGGATACTGTTTTTTCGCTCTCTTCCCCGAGTTTTACTGGGATTTTCAACTCCTTATTTTACAATGTATTGGATAATTGGAACCCTCATACTGATTAATGGATGTAATGATGGGGACAGCCTGTTTAGGGAAAGACAGGTAATAATTGGCATAGGTACCTAATAACTAATTCTGGTGAGCAGGTAATTGGATATTAATAAAACCGAGTACATATGTTATTTGGCTGAATTTTCCGCTCTTTATGTTAATTTTTAGCCAGAATTGTCCACTCCGCACACCAGCTCCAAAGCAATCCTAGTACCCTGGGCCCACTGGTAGTCAGAATGGGCCCGCCGGAGGCCAAAGTGAGCCCTCTCAAGACCCGAGTGAGCCGTCTGGAGGTCGGAGAGCGTCCCTTGGAGGCCGCGGTGGGCCCTCTGGAGGTCTGAGTTGGCCCTATGGAGGACACAGCGGCCCCCTGGAAGTCAGAGTGGGCCCATGAAATCTATATAGGATCCCCTGGAAACCAGAGAGGGCCCTGTGGAGGTGAGAGTGAGTTCTCTGAAGGACATAGTGGCTCTCCTGGAGGCCAGAGTGGGCCCTCTGGAGGCCAGAGTGATCCCTCCGGACACTAGGGGGGGGGGGGGCAATGGTATCCAGAGGGGCCATCTGGAGGTAGGAAAGGGCCCTTTGTAAGCCGTAGGGGCCCTCTGAAAGCCAGAGTGGACTCTTTCGAAGTCCACTCTCGAAGTCCACTCTGACAGAGGGGCCCAATGGTATCTAAAGAGGACCTTCTGGAGGGCATGCTGGGCCCTCTGGAGGCAAGAGGGGCCCTCTAGAGGCAGCAGTGGGCTCTGGAGGTGGAGGTCAGAGTGGGCCCTCTGAAAGCTGGAAGGGCCCTCTGGAGGTCCAAATGGGCCCTGCGGAAGCCAGAGGGGCCCTCTGGGGGGTCCCAGTTGGCCCTCTGGAGGCAGGAGTGGGACTTCTTGGGTTGGCGGCCGGAGAGGGTCCTTTGAAGGCCAGAGTGGCCCCCTGGAGGTCAGAGTAGGCCCTCTGGAAGCCAGATAGGATCCACTAGTATCCAGGGGGCCCTCTGGAAGCCAGTTGGCCCACTGGAGGTCCAAATGGACTCTCTGGAGCCAGAGGGGCCCTTTGGAGGTTGGAGAGGGCCCTATGAAGGACAGAGACAGACATTTCCACACAATCAAAATTTTCAGATATGAAAAAACGGAATATATATATTAGAGAACCAGGTATGAACGATACCCAACCCAAATTTCAAAGCAATATCTTTATTTTGTACTGACGTATGGCTCCATAAGTATGAGTAACTCATGACGTCATTTATTTGAAATTGCATTGTATGGCTTTTAGTGACCAGATACAGACAAATAAATGCCACCACTGTATTTCTGAGACAAAACTGGTCTAAAAAAAATGCCTTATTTATATTAATCAATTTCAAATGTTGACCTTATGCGACCTGACCTTGTCCTTAACGTCACCTAAGGGCCATGATATGGGGTCAGGGTGTGGAAATGGCTACTACTATCGAATTATACGTGTAAAATGACCCATACAACATGTGCCGCATGACTTTCGTAGACCTGTTGCCAATAGTGACCTTTTGTGACCTGACTTTTGCATACAATCCCAATTTCGCTTATGCGGGATGTGTATTATACCTCTGAGAGCACTTTGTGCGAAGTTTGTTACCTCGATGTGTTTAACATGAATGTAGCCGCATTAACTTCCCACCTGTACATATAATATTGACACTGACTGGCGCTCAATCAAACGGACCGCTGTGTGTGCAGCTGTCCGAGACAAAGAACAGAGCAAAGTCCTGGCACCATGAAAACAACACGGTAACAGCGGTGTGCCGTGTGAGAGCAACACGGTAACAGCGGTGTGCCGTGTGAGAGCAACACGATAACAGGGGTGTGCCGTGTGAGAGCAACACGATAACAGCGGTGTGCCGTGTGAGAGCAACACGATAACAGCGGTGTGCCGTGTGAGAGCAACACGATAACAGCGGTGTGCCGTGTGAGAGCAACACGATAACAGCGGTGTGCCGTGTGAGAGCAACACGATAACAGCGGTGTGCCGTGTGAGAGCAACACTAACAGCGGTGTGCCGTGTGAGAGCAACACGGTAACAGCGGTGTGCCGTGTGAGAGCAACACGATAACAGCGGTGTGACGTGCGAGAGCAACACGATAACAGCGGTGTGCCGTGTGAGAGCAACACGATAACAGCGGTGTGCCGTGTGAGAGCAACACGATAACAGCGGTGTGCCGTGTGAGAGCAACACCACACATCGCCGGGAAGCACGCAATGCCGTGATAATGACCAGAACAGTGGAACGTCAGCAGCAGCAGCAGCTCACAGCCGCCAGAAATGACCAGACTCCCCAGTCAACACCGAGCCGATCCCGTCCTATCTGCTCTTGGTCGAGGTCAGTCGAGCCAGTCCAGCGGCGGATGGCACAGGTGTTGGCCGACTTCCGACGCCACTGCTCAGGGGCATGAGGGCAAGGCGCTGTATATAACACTGTGGCGTGCGGCCACAGGCAGCTCCGGCTGTTACCTCCAACGGTGCAAGCTTGTCGTGAAATGTCTTGTCGGTTGCAACCCGGCACCTACTAGTTATAGGTTTGTAACAAGCTGAGAGTTCCAGTTGACGTCATGCTACCATGAGGATATGCAGAGTCGGACCAGTGCCAAAACACAGCCATTGAATTGGCAAAAGATGACATCTTACTACTTGAAGAGCCTCTGTATGTCTGTCGTTCACACTCCGGGATCTAAAATACTGCCCGAGCCAAGCTTTAGTGGTGTGCAAAGTTCCGGACAGCATGGGGCTCGAACCCATTACCTTTGCGTTACTATGACAACGCTCTAAAAATTGAGCTAACCAGTCGGGTGCCCGCGGGTTCCGTAGGAAGGCTGCCTCTCCCCTGCCACTCGCGGCTCGATTCGACATGGGGCGGAGCCTGTTCGATGGTTGGGGCGGAGCCTGTGTGACCCGACCCGGGCCACGTGCTGGCCTGGGCTCAGGTCGCAGTGTCGCGCGTGGAACGACTGCGTGCGGGGAGTGGGGCATTCTGTGACCGGTAGGCTGGGTGTGAAGAGTAATGGCGTTTACTGTAAACCCGCTTCTGAGTGTCTCCCGAAAAAGTAAATGGTTTAACGGGTCACTGGGTTACCAGATGCCTGTTCAAGGGGTCTGCGGCCGCCGCGGCTTCCGCGGCCAAAAAGCGGAACTTAATTTGAACAACCTTGAACACTTTTGCGGCCGCTGATGGCGTCCGATAGATGGCGCGTGTAACGTTCGCAACGAACATGCAATTTCATGGAAACCCTCAATGTTTTCCAAAGTCGTTTTCCTCATGAATCACTACGAGTTGTCATTTTTGGGCAAACAACCACCAGTGAACTGCGATACCAACACAACAGTGTGCAACCTTTGTCGGACGCGCGCCATTTATGTCGAAGATCTTTTGCGGCTGCTCCGGAGCAACGACAGGAGGCGCAGAAAGTACGGCGTCACCCCTCCGGACCTGCTCTTTCGTGATTGGCTGACGATTAAGCCCCGCCTCTTTGGTCGCGGGGGTCACGGCGGCCGCAGCGCCTTGAATAGGCATCAGGTCAACAGGATAACAAGATATCGGGTAACCCGCGCCGTGCCGGTGCTCGGCGCCACCTTCGCCGTGCCGGGGGGGGGGGGGGGGTACCACCCCCTTCGAACTCGGCTCCTATAAGACGTACACAACAATCAAAAATACTGTTTGAAAGCTCGTCAAAAAATCATTTTGAAACCATTTCGGACCATTTTTATGGCTCAGTCAATATTGAGGTCACCAGAGGTCATCAAAGGTAAGATCAAAGGTAAGGTAAGTTTTAGGACTTCGATTCGAAAACCCCAAATATCTCGGGAACTATGATGGCTAGGAACACAAAAAAAAACGAAAGCTCTTGCAACATTCAATCGCCATAGATGTCCTCAGATTTTAGCTCAGGTCAATAGTTTAGGCTCCAGAGATCATCAAAGGTCAAAAAGGCTATTTTTGGCAATACTGTTTTTCGCAAATAGCTTTTTACCCAATAAAGATAAGGCAATAATTGTGACGCCATCGTGTTTGTCTCGTCAAGGCGCTACTAAAATTAGTGCTGACCAGGTTAGGTCAACTTAAAAATTGACCTCGGGTCAAGGTCAAGTGGTGACCCAAGTATGTCATGTTGCATATTGGGAGACGTGTCTCGAAGAGACAAGCACATTGGTGCCAGTTTCACTTCCATATCTTCATTCTGTCAGTTATTGACAACAGTGTTAGAGACCTCGGATGACCTCGACTGACCCTGTAGGGGTCACTGAACAAAACCTGCACCTTGGCCATCAAGTAACACCTAGCCCATGATAACATGATCCAGAAGGAATTGGACTGCTATCTTGCGTATCCTCGGAATAGGAAGCATTGCAATATTCCCCCATTCACTTATAATGGAGAGGCCACGAAATTGACCCGACCTTACGTCACTGATATAAAAAATCCAAGATAAACGAATTGTATATATATATATATATATATATATATATATATATATATATATATATATATATATATATATATATATATATATATATATATATAAATGTGTCTGTGTCTGTGTCTGTGTCTGTGTCTGTGTCTGTGTCTGTGTCTGTGTCTGTGTCTGTGTCTGTGTCTGTGTCTGTGTCTGTGTCTGTGTCTGTGTCTGTGTCTGTGTGGGTGTGGGTGTGGGTGTGGGTGTGGGTGTGGGTGTGGGTGTGGGTGTGGGTGTGGGTGTGGATGTGTGTGTGTGTGTGTATGTGTATGTGTATGTGTATGTGTATGTGTATGTGTGGGTGCGTGCGTGCGCGTGCGCGTGCGCGTGCGCGTGCGCGTGCGCGTGCGCGTGCGCGTGCGCGTGCGCGTGCGCGTGCGCGTGTGTGTGTGTGTGTGTGTGTGTGTGTGTGTGTGTGTGTGTGTGTGTGTGTGTGTGTGTGTGTGTGTGTGTGTGTGTGTGTGTGTGTGTGTGTGTGTGTGTGTGTGTGTGTGTGTGTGTGTGTGTGTGTGTGTGTGTGTGTGTGTGTGTGTGTGTGTGTGTGTGTGTGTGTGTGTGTGTGTGTGTGTGTGTGTGTGTGTGTGTGTGTGTGTGTGTGTGTGTGTGTGTGTGTGTGTGTGTGTGTGTGTGTGTGTGTGTGTGTGTGTGTGTGTGTGTGTGTGTGTGTGTGTGTGTGTGTGTGTGTGTGTGTGTGTGTGTGTGTGTGTGTGTGTGTGTGTGTGTGTGTGTGTGTGTGTGTGTGTGTGTGTGTGTGTGTGTGTGTGTGTGTGTGTGTGTGTGTGTGTGTGTGTGTGTGTGTGTGTGTGTGTGTGTGTGTGTGTGTGTGTGTGTGTGTGTGTGTGTGTGTGTGTGTGTGTGTGTGTGTGTGTGTGTGTGTGTGTGTGTGTGTGTGTGTGTGTGTGTGTGTGTGTGTGTGTGTGTGTGTGTGTGTGTGTGTGTGTGTATGTGAGCCATTTTTTGATGACATAAATAATTGGGGTTGCACAAAATCGCCCCGAAGTCAACCATGTGTGGCGAGCCGTCATAAGGGCTGGGGCCCGTCCGGCCCCAGCGGGCGATCGACCATGTCGTCTCGCCGCGGCCGGCCGTCATCTTCGGTGGCGAGGGATGCGGCTCGGGTGAACGGCAGTATTTTAGCTTACAGTCATTATTATATTTATCATACGATCAAGGCCACACAAGATGGTGATGGGAATGAGCGATGGTGCAGGCGGCGCAGAAGGAACGAGAGGAGCTGAAGGAGTGGCACTGAGCAGGGAATAAAATTAGACCATACCGACGTATTTTATATGAAAGTTTTTGTATTTTCCTCATTTTTTTTCTGGAGAGGATGGCGGTCTGTGCTGCTCCAGCAGGATGTCATAAGCGGGTGTCGACAATACGATCTACTGCTCAATCGAAGGTGAGTATGTTTTTTAGCAGTGTTTCAAACAGTAAGTTCCATCTGTGGTGACTTCGCAATTAATGCACAGTGAAAGCCTTTCTTCCATATTTTGTATTAAATATATTAATGTTTTATCAGTTTAACAATCAAATGTACAACCATTGTTGTTTTGCCACCAATATTCTGTTGTTGTTTGGCCCGAAGCCACGGTGGATAGAAAAATTGTCAACCCAGGAGCCGCAGCCAGCAGCCCCGACGACGGCTGCCGCGGCGAGTCGATATGGTTGATCGTCCGCTGAGACTGGATGGGTCGCTCGCCCTTATGGCGGTTCGCCACGCATGGTTGACTTCCGCGATTTTGTGCCACCCCAATTATTGATATAAAAAAATGACAGCATTCAACTCAGAAAGCTTCAGAAAACCACATGAGACATGAGCCTTTAGCACTTTCGATCGTAACTATTTTTAGAGCCACCTTCAAACAGTGACTCAACCCGCGAGTTACTGGGGTATATTTCATAACGCGACTTACTGGGTGGGGGGGGGGGGGGGGCTATCCCCCCCCCCTATCTGATCTCCGGAACTACTGGACCAATTGTAAGAATTCAAACGGCGTTCGATAGCCCTGGGAAATTTATCGAGGGAAACCTAACATTGTTGACCTCGGGTTCACTGATGACGTCACAGGTCAGGTCAAGTACAAAATGTTTGACCGAATCAAAAGGTCTGGATGGATGGAATTGTCGCGCAAAATTGCGATATTAAACGCATAAGCATTCGATAAATCGGTATGATTCGTGTGTCTGACACTTATAAGTACCATTCTATGCTGTTTATGACCTTGGGTCAGGTCAAGGTCATCTGAGGTCACGAGGTCAAACTGCAGATTACGGTCATTAGGCGTTGTAACGCATGTTTATGGGTTTGTTTTTCGTCTAGAACGCGACAAATTACCTTAGAACATTGTTTGTTCCATATAAATAGAAGTTAAAAGCAAAAACGGAAATGCATTTTTTATACATAGTAATGCTGTGAGAGATGGTCGATTGTTGTCATTTAACCCGCGCGGCGCTGGGGTCTCCATCCGAACGCGCCGCGCTGGGGGGGGGTAAATTTTACCCCCCCCCCCTCTTATCTCCCGAACCAATAATCGCAGCGAGACGCGCAAGGCGGCGATCGGAAGCTCTCGATGGGAAGATTCTAAGGAATTCTTAAAATTTTATTTAAAAGGTCACATATCAGGTCAGGGTCAGGTCAAAGGTCAAAACCACCTGTTTTCGGATTATTGGCTGCAGAGACCGGACTATCAACAGCAGCGCGCCGAAACTCTGCCAAAACACTTCTAAATATAAGGAGAGGGTAATGCTTGAGTATGAATATCATACTAAGTACAGGTCAAGGTCAGTCAGGTCACAAAAGGTCACACTGTGAAAAAGTAATATGAAACCCATGTGACACATGTCTCATGGGTTATTTCAGACGTAGAATCCAAAAATAATGGTTTTTTTTTTACATTTGACCTCAAGGTCAGGTCAAGATCAGGCAAAAAAGGTCAAATTTTGAAATCCAAAATTTGCAATAACCGACATGTTTACGGTTCAGTTTTGCCACAGCAATCCAATGGTGCAATTTGTTTTTGTGTACGATGTCTAGAAATGTCAAAATTTGCGATTTTTTTTAATGCGTCCATCACATTGAACACTTATTAGTGTCATTTGGGGGTCAAAAATATAGATATTTGTTTGAAATTTGGAATAGTCACTCATTAGAGATGGTTATCTGACATATCTTCCGGTTTTTTTGAAAATTCTTACAATTTTGGATTTTGTCAACTTTGAAAAAAATAAAAACGATTTTTTTAATTTTGGGGATCAGAAAATCAAAATTGTGCAAATCCGAGATAGCCATCTTGTAGAGAATGCCATTTCCTTCCTTTTGACGTGCTTTGTTTGCAATTTGCTTCAATACTCGCTGTTCTATCATCGATCAAAGTTTCGTCCATTTTGGACCGAAAATGGCGTTACATGACGTCACTAAAACGCTATTTTCGCAAAAACTTCTCGACCGATTTTCTCCAAAATTAATCTGAAGACGTCAAATCGATGCCAGATAAGGTACTGAAAGTTTCGCGTCGATATCTAGTGTAGTTTTGAATCTATAGCGAAAACCCGGGAGGGGGGTAAAATTTACCCCCCAGCGCCGCGCGGGTTAAAGGTCATAAGTCAGTCAGTTTTGAAGATATCGACTTCAAATTTGGTACACATATTCACAGAACACGTCTCGATCACATATAGTCAGGTTTCTGGATAATCGATTTTTTTTGAAAATTTTGTTAAAAAAAAATATTTGGATTTCTCAAAATTTTGAATAAAAAACTCAAAAATCCGAGATAGCAGTTTCATAGCCCAGTCTTTTGTCAGTAATTTGGTTTAAGACAATTGAATTTACCTCAAACATTGTACCTTTGAGAGCGTTTTCCGCAAACCATTATTTTGCAGCAAAAACTGAAGAACATGACGTCACTCTGACGTCATTCCCGGATGACCTATCATAACCTCATATTTTTCCTTTGGCCAACATGTGTAGAATTTATGTGAGAGAAGGTACTGCAATATTGGTGACGATACTGGTGTTGGTTTACGAGTTATTGCAAAATAACGGGAGGGGGGGGGGGGGCAAAAAATAGCCCCCCCCCCCCCCCCCCAGTAACTCGCGGGTTAATACATTATACAGATACAGACTTTTATTAAGGTCGTCCACATGTGCCTGTGGCTATTATAACCTCTCGTCATGAGTTAAAAACACAGGAAACATGGTCAGAAAAAGCATACAATAAAATCACACAAGTAAAAACAAGAATAAAAAACACTGACACACGCCAACACATACACACACACACCCATACAATCAGTCAACTAAAACCCGTCGGCATGACGGTGAGAATCGCTGCGTCGGTCAGTCCGGTGCCCGCGGAGCGGCAGCGAGATGTCGCCGCACCTGGCGACGAAACAGCGGCACGGGCAGTCCTAAAAGGTCGCGTGGCAGGGCGTTATACAGCGCTGGTCCCCGGCAGACAAAACGCCGCCGTCCAATCTCCGTGCGTGACCGGGGAACAAACAACATGTGGTCCTGTCGCGTGGCCCGCTCGGTAGCGCGGGCCTCTGCTACGGTGGACAGACTCGCAGCGAGCTGTTCAGGCTCGCCGCAGCAACGCACCTTGTGCGTGAGGCACAGTGTGTGATAAGTGGCCATGCCCTCCGCGCCGAGCCACCCCAGCCTCCCCAGCAGATCCGACACATGGTCGTACTTCCGTCGGCCAAAAAGTACTCTAGCAGCATAGTTTGACTTTCTGAAGCCGACAGAAATTCCCCGTCTTGCCGTTACGGTATACCGAGATACAGTACCGGATCTGCGAGAAAACCAGGGCATTGATCAGCGCGGAGAGCACGGCCGTTGGCAGGTGCCCCCTCAGATGCGATAGACCAGTCAAAACTCCGAAGCAGCGCTGTGTTACGGTAGAGACATGGCGGTCCCAGCATAACGAGCGGTCAAAGGTGAGACCTAGGTTCTTGGCTTCTGAAATGGGGATTAAATCCTGATCGCGGAATTTTACTTTGATGTCATGTACAGTGCGCAGATTTTGAGAGCTGCCCAGAAGCATCAATCAGTTGGGTCTTGGCGGCATTTACTTTCAGTCCATTTGCTTGAAACCAGTTATCGAGAGAGGCTAAGGCACCCTCCATGCGAGTGACGACTTTGTGAATATCAGATTTTTGCCGCTGACCAAAATTTGGGTGTCGTCAGCATATTGGACAACCACTGCGTCCTCCGCAAACAGACTGAGATCGTTTGCGAAGACGCAGTAGAGAAGAGGGCCTAGAGACATAAATACAAATAATCTGCAGATCAGACATATTTTGAAAAGCTTGAAACAGTGGGCAATTTAATCCATTGACAGTGCAGGTTGAAATTCTGGGCATTAGGCATGCATGATTTTGATTAGCTAAACCACGCTTTCCAATATTTTCCATAAGGCCCAGGTACAAGTTGTCATGCTCAAAGTGCATGTTCTCATGTATATAAACTTTGTATCCGTTATGAATGCATGACTTGAATGAATGCATGACTTGTCTTGCAAAATAAAAAATCATGGCCCAGAACTTGCTTCCTTGTTTTTCTTGCAATAAATGGCTAGTTGCTGTATCGTGCCATTTATGCACAACCTTATGATATTGACTGATTATTGGTGTGTGAGCTACCATGAGGCAGTCCTTGCCTACTTTGACCCAACATGATGCTTTCCAGGTTTTTAAAGATCCATTACGCTCTTGATTTAATGATATAGGTATATTCAGTCAACTTGTTCTTAGTGACTTATGATGTATAGTTTTTAGGGTTATTGAAAAGTTGTTTTCATTATGTGCGTGTGGACGGATGTGGACGGATGTGTCCAGCTGGCCCACCGCCCCCGTATAATAGTGTCCAGCTGGCCCACCGCCCCCGTATAATAGTGTCCAGCTGGCCCACCGCCCCCGTATAATAGTGTCCAGCTGGCCCACCGCCCCCGTATAATAGTGTCCAGCTGGCCCACCGCCCCCGTATAATAGTGTCCAGCTGGCCCACCGCCCCCGTATAATAGTGTCCAGCTGGCCCACCGCCCCCGTATAATAGTGTCCAGCTGGCCCACCACCCCGTATAATAGTGTCCAGCTGGCCCACCGCCCCCGTATAATAGTGTCCAGCTGGCCCACCGCCCCCGTATAATAGTGTCCAGCTGGCCCACCGCCCCCGTATAATAGTGTCCAGCTGGCCCACCGCCCCCGTATAATAGTGTCCAGCTGGCCCACCGCCCCCGTATAATAGTGTCCAGCTGGCCCACCGCCCCCGTATAATAGTGTCCAGCTGGCCCACCACCCCGTATAATAGTGTCCAGCTGGCCCACCGCCCCCGTATAATAGTGTCCAGCTGGCCCACCGCCCCCGTATAATAGTGTCCAGCTGGCCCACCACCCCGTATAATAGTGTCCAGCTGGCCCACCGCCCCCGTATAATAGTGTCCAGCTGGCCCACCGCCCCCGTATAATAGTGTCCAGCTGGCCCACCGCCCCCGTATAATAGTGTCCAGCTGGCCCACCACTCCGTATAATAGTGTCCAGCTGGCCCACCGCCCCCGTATAATAGTGTCCAGCTGGCCCACCGCCCCCGTATAATAGTGTCCAGCTGGCCCACCGCCCCCGTATAATAGTGTCCAGCTGGCCCACCGCACCCGTATAATAGTGTCCAGCTGGCCCACCACCCCGTATAATAGTGTCCAGCTGGCCCACCGCCCCCGTATAATAGTGTCCAGCTGGCCCACCGCCCCCGTATAATAGTGTCCAGCTGGCCCACCGCCCCCGTATAATAGTGTCCAGCTGGCCCACCACCCCGTATAATAGTGTCCAGCTGGCCCACCGCCCCCGTATAATAGTGTCCAGCTGGCCCACCACCCCGTATAATAGTGTCCAGCTGGCCCACCGCCCCCGTATAATAGTGTCCAGCTGGCCCACCGCCCCCGTATAATAGTGTACAGCTGGCCCACCGCCCCCGTATAATAGTGTCCAGCTGGCCCACCGCCCCCGTATAATAGTGTCCAGCTGGCCCACCGCCCCCGTATAATAGTGTCCAGCTGGCCCACCGCCCCCGTATAATAGTGTCCAGCTGCCCACCGCCCCCGTATAATAGTGTCCAGCTGGCCCACCGCCCCCGTATAATAGTGTCCAGCTGGCCCACCGCCCCCGTATAATAGTGTCCAGCTGGCCCACCGCCCCCGTATAATAGTGTCCAGCTGGCCCACCGCCCCCGTATAATAGTGTCCAGCTGGCCCACCACCCCGTATAATAGTGTCCAGCTGGCCCACCGCCCCCGTATAATAGTGTCCAGCTGGCCCACCGCCCCCGTATAATAGTGTCCAGCTGGCCCACCACCCCGTATAATAGTGTCCAGCTGGCCCACCGCCCCCGTATAATAGTGTCCAGCTGGCCCACCGCCCCCGTATAATAGTGTACAGCTGGCCCACCGCCCCCGTATAATAGTGTCCAGCTGGCCCACCGCCCCCGTATAATAGTGTCCAGCTGGCCCACCGCCCCCGTATAATAGTGTCCAGCTGGCCCACCGCCCCCGTATAATAGTGTCCAGCTGGCCCACAGCCGCCCCGTATAATAGTGTCCAGCTGGCCCACCACCCCGTATAATAGTGTCCAGCTGGCCCACCACCCCGTATAATAGTGTCCAGCTGGCCCACCGCCCCCGTATAATAGTGTCCAGCTGGCCCACCGCCCCCGTATAATAGTGTCCAGCTGGCCCACCGCCCCCGTATAATAGTGTCCAGCTGGCCCACCGCCCCCGTATAATAGTGTCCAGCTGGCCCACCGCCCCCGTATAATAGTGTCCAGCTGGCCCACCGCCCCCGTATAATAGTGTCCAGCTGGCCCACCGCCCCCGTATAATAGTGTCCAGCTGGCCCACCGCCCCCGTATAATAGTGTCCAGCTGGCCCACCGCCCCCGTATAAGTGTCCAGCTGGCCCACGCCCCCGTATAATAGTGTCCAAGCTGGCCCACCGCCCCCGTATAATAGTGTCCAGCTGGCCCACCGCCCCCGTATAATAGTGTCCAGCTGGCCCACCACCCCGTATAATAGTGTCCAGCTGGCCCACCGCCCCCGTATAATAGTGTCCAGCTGGCCCACCGCCCCCGTATAATAGTGTCCAGCTGGCCCACCGCCCCCGTATAATAGTGTCCAGCTGGCCCACCGCCCCCGTATAATAGTGTCCAGCTGGCCCACCGCCCCCGTATAATAGTGTCCAGCTGGCCCACCGCCCCCGTATAATAGTGTCCAGCTGGCCCACCGCCCCCGTATAATAGTGTCCAGCTGGCCCACCGCCCCCGTATAATAGTGTCCAGCTGGCCCACCACCCCCGTATAATAGTGTCCAGCTGGCCCACCGCCCCCGTATAATAGTGTCCAGCTGGCCCACCGCCCCCGTATAATAGTGTCCAGCTGGCCCACCGCCCCCGTATAATAGTGTACAGCTGGCCCACCGCCCCCGTATAATAGTGTCCAGCTGGCCCACCGCCCCCGTATAATAGTGTCCAGCTGGCCCACCCACCCCGTATAATAGTGTCCAGCTGGCCCACCGCCCCCGTATAATAGTGTCCAGCTGGCCCACCGCCCCCGTATAATAGTGTCCAGCTGGCCCACCGCCCCCGTATAATAGTGTCCAGCTGGCCCACCACCCCGTATAATAGTGTCCAGCTGGCCCACCGCCC